>OX419599.1:13649674-13904372 GCA_948473455.1 Teleiodes luculella
AATCGAAAGGCGTAGCGTGGGCAAGCCCCTTCAAGATGGACTAACCATTTGACCAGCGTAGAGCGACGAATTAGCAAAATGGCGTAAGGGCGCCCTCACACATGTCTCACTCCATACTGCGCGTTTGCTCACACACGCACACATTGACGTGACATTTACAGCCAGCTCAAGCAGTTGCAAGCAGTACTAAGTCAGTGACAACCCCCCACCTCACCCCTAGAGGGGCTGGCAAGCTTACGTCCAGTGGCGGATTTACACATTTGCCGCTAGTAGGCTATTAAAATTTTGCCTCCCCACCCGATCACTATCTAACAAATGTCATATCTTAGGTTAATTTCAGTGAAGGGACCGGATTTTTATTTGAGTAAAGAAAGAAGACAAAAGGGGGTAAGGTACTCAGAAAACTTGACACTGGGCTAAACCAGCTGATAGGTATGGAGCATAGCAGCAGTGGTATTGAAAATATACTCTACCCGACTCTATATGTATGAACAAATAATTATTACTCCTAATTTGCCGCCCCCTAAAATCTGCCGCCCCAGGCTTCAGCCTACTCAGCCTGTTGGTAAATCCGCCACTGCTGACGTAATAACTTTCCTATATGGCGAGACGGGTCTTCTGTAACCTTCTAATATTCTGTAGTAGAGCTACAGTTCTGGAGATCTTTTGGGGAGGCATATGTCCAGAAGTAAAGGTCATAGGCTGGAAGATGATGATGATAGGCCAGCTTGATCAGGTCTCCGAGAGAGCAGACCAACGACGGTTTGGTGAAAATCGCGGGAAGCCGCTGGAAGCGGGCAATATAGGATAATGAGCCAAGAATCCTTGGCAGTCTTTCAGGTTGGAAACAAATTGACCGACGATCTTTGAAATGACCTTCTGATTACGTAAATTTGTTTACCCTTCAGGTAACAGTGCCCGTACCCGCCGGCGGGGGCGCGGCCAGAACCAAAATCAAAATAGATGAACGGAGCCCTTCACGATGTTTTTCAGTATTAACGCGCTAGTCCTAGGTCCGAGGCTCCCTCGAGCCGCCCCTAGGCGCGTTGGTACATGACTTTTTTTGGGGTAGAGTCTTCCGCTCTCCCGCATGTCCGGTGAAGCTTGATTGGTCGTACCTTTTCGACACAAGCATAGGTCAATTAACAAAAAAAATAAGTCAATTTTAATAGTACCCGAATAAATATAAAAATAATATGTTCTCACTATTATCACTATTATTCTTACCAAAGATATGTGGGTATATCAGAGTTCGATAATACTGATGTGACAAACAACTTGTGTACGGAGGTTCAATCTACCCATGCTAGGGTTGACAAAAAGAGTAATTAAACGGAAAATTCTAAAAATGATAATGATAGTAAAATTTTGGATTTTATCAAAGCTACAGTTACTTTGTTTTTACTCAACAATAAACAAATTTAGCAAACATAGTAAATACATGAAAAAAGCGAACTAGTTTAGGCTCGTTCATTTAGCGCTGCCCTTGAATGCGCAGAAGATGAATTAAAAACAATGGGCGCGGGGGAGTTACAGGGTCGCGGGGAGTATGGCGGAACATGCGCGGGAATCAAAGTCAGCGCTAAACTTATATGCCGTGCAGTATACCCCTTGGTGGGGGAGACATGATTATTAAATTATAATCGAAGCGAAAAATTAAGATTATTGATCTTGGGCAGGGACTTGAACCCGTACCTCCTGGGCTATTTAATAGTAGGTATACGCTAACAGGCGTCATCTATTGAAAAATCAATAAACTAGACATCACTACATAGTATAAAACAAAGTCGCTTTCTCTGTCCCTATGTCCCTATGTCCCTTTGTATGCTTAAATCTTTAAAACTGCGCAACGGATTTAGATGCGGTTTTTTTCAATAGATAGAGTGATTCAAGGGGAATGTTTATATGTATGTCGGAGATTGAAGCTAGATTGATCGTTTAAATCGATTGTAAACATCGATGACAGTTTTTATTTTATTTTATCGAGTATCAGAGGGTAGAATCGATTAGTTGACCGGTGTGAAGTTGGCGCGGTGACGTTTGACAGGAGGCCCTACTACCGGGAGTGGGAGCGGGTAGTTTACTCGCATAAATAGCATCGCTCAGTGGAGGGCGGGCTCTGGGTAGATCTGCAGCCGCGTTGATAACTTTGTGTGTCTGAGAGTGTGATTCTGGTGGACGTACTGGTCCGGTGTGTTTTGTGATGTGTGTTTCGATGTGAGATCTGGATGTATGTTGAAATAATGGTTGTTGGAATATTGTTTGTACCACAGTCCAGTGGTGTCTGTAAACCGTGAGTAAAGTGGTCTAATTATCGTGTCGCTAGCAAGGTTGGCTAGGTTCTGTATTCGTATGGTGTTAGCTATGGCATTGTTATCATGACCGCGGGTAGAGTAACTGTAATTGGTCGAGTTACATAAGGTCCGGGCGGGGAGGCCCCTTGGTTGGCCAGTTTGTAATTGTTCAGAGTTTCCATGCCAGTTTCCCCTTATGGCATTTTGATGGTGCTCGGATCTACCTAAACCCCTTTTAGGGATTGATTAGGTCCCGATCGCTCATGATAACAAACAATCGAGTCTATGGTGGTACAGTTGGTAAAGTCTGTGTCAATAGTGATGACAAATTGGGGTAGTCCTGACAAAGATAGTGTACGATGGTTCTCTAAAAGTTATTGTAGCATACGCCCACGCTTAACGTATTCCCGCGAGTTACCCCTTCGCGGGTTCCCTTTATTTATTCGCCTTTGCCTACCACCATCTTTTCTTCTGTCCTTTATTTTCCGACATCAGAAGTGGGATAAAGGACCCTGTATTCTAAAGAATTTTCGGGATTAGGATCTGCAGACTATGGGATAAAGGGCCCTGTAGTCTAACTAAATCGTAGTAAAATAACGTTCAAGCGATTTTATTTTGAACTCGAATTTTGAATTTAATTTCTAAGTTGTTAATTTTTCATCCGAACTTTAGTTTATTGTGGGTAGAAAAATATCATTTTAGTGTAGTGTCAGATTTGTCAAAATAATCAAGATCACCGCTTAACGCAAATATTCGTTGTGATTGGTCGGATTGACTTAGTGAGAATTTATCTGAGTGTCAAACGATTAGTTACTGGTTTTACTCGTGGTAGTTAGAATCAAAATTAATCAGTGTTATTTATTAACGGTGGTGTACTGGCGTTAGGTACGCACACGTCATGTTTATCAGGTACTGTAATATTTCTATTCCGATTTAGTCGGATGTGATTTCATCAAGTTTAAATTCGTTGAATTATTTTGTGTACCATTTGCTGTCGTAAACGTAGTTAGAATATTGTACGCCAAATAATGCGTGCCTAGTTAGACATTTGCGGAAGATAGCCCGTTGCAACAATAGGTCTTTGCGATTGTATTTTGGCTTAATTTTCGGAGATTATCGGTTGAAATTTTTAGCAGTGTAACCTATTAGACCGTGCGTGATTGAAGTTTTATGATTTATTGTTCGTTTTGCTACGTGGTTCGGAAACGTGATTCTGGCGCAAAGTACCCACCTCGTTCGATTTAATTGCGAAAATTAGTTTGTTCAGTTGTTTAAAAAAAATACGGAACGAAATCTGTTAAAATTGAACGATATTAACAAAGCCGTTTGAAATTAAAAAAAATTGACAGTTCTTTGTATTTTAAAAGCGGTGTATGAACTTACCTACCTATAGCTACAGTACTAGTACGCTCATGTCGAACTTGGAAGTTTACCTGACTTAGACAATGTGTTTACCTGACGTTGATAATGATGATAATTGGATAATTGAGTAACGATTTTATTTTGTTGTTGTAAAGAGTTTAAACATCTTGTATTAGAAGTTATGTTTTCATGATTTAATGTTATCCGCCGGATGAAGGCGATGATTATAATTTATCCACCCGATGGAGGTGATGATTTAATAAACACGCTTCAGTCGTAGTCGCAACTGCGGTTTAACCGTTCAGGGCGCGATGCGCGGCTGTCGACGTGAACTTCTGACTGGAGTCTTGACTGATTATTGACAATCAAAACGAATTGAATCGATTTTAAACTGTAGTCGTAGTCGCAATCGCAACTGCGGTTTAACCGTTCAGGGCGCGATGCGTGGCTGTCGATGTGAACTTCTGACTGTAGTCTTGACTGAATATTGACAATCAAAACGAATTGAATCGCATTTTAACTGTAGTCGTAGTCGCGATCGCAACTGCGGTTTAACCGTTCAGGGCGCGATGCGCGGCTGTCGACTTGAATCTCGGATTGTACTCGCAATCGCAACTGCGGTTTAACCGTTCAGGGCGCGATGTGTGACTGAAAACATGACATTGAACATTGAACTACGTATTAAAATTTCTGTGTCTTCATACGCTCCATCGTAGTCGTAACTGCGATTTCAATCGTTCAGGGCGCGATGCGCGGGTGGAGCTGTGAATGACTGTTTTTATTTGAGTCTCATGAAAAATTTGTCTGCAATTATTGAGCTACTTATTAAAATTTCTGTGTCTACATACGCTCCATCGTAGTCGTAACTGCGATTTAAATCGTTCAGGGCGCGATGTGCAGCTGGAGCTATGTATGACTGTTTTTATTTGCGTCTTATGGGAGACTTCTATGCGATTATGTGTACTGAGTAAACCGGCATGTAGTACCGAGTACAAGTGACAAAACTGGAAGTGAGTTTCTAAGTTCGATTTTACTGTATTGTAGTTGACCGAAGCGGAGGCTTGGATGAGCCGTAGTGCGTAGAAATCGGTGTCTGCCTTGAGTGGTACATTGTTGTTTTTTTTTTGGGACGCTCTCTTTTAAAGTAAGAGACGCGCTCACTTTTGGAGCGGGAATGGTCCACTTTGAGTAGGTAGCCGTAGATCGCGAATAAGATAACTCATATTTGACTTTAAAAGTGTTTGCTGTTTACGGTTTTAGTAATGTCACGGTGATTGTGACTGTAATGGTACTTGATCGCTTTTACTGTAACTGAATTTATCTGACAGGTATTAAAAACTGACGTGGTAATGTTTTGGTCAGGAATAGCCGAGCGGTACTGTCTTGCTTTTAATTAGTTCCGAATCGTACACACGAGGACGTGTGTCAGCGCAGGATGGCCGTGTCGGAGATTGAAGCTAGATTGATCGTTTAAATCGATTGTAAACATCGATGACAGTTTTTATTTTATTTTATCGAGTATCAGAGGGTAGAATCGATTAGTTGACCGGTGTGAAGTTGGCGCGGTGACGTTTGACAGGAGGCCCTACTACCGGGAGTGGGAGCGGGTAGTTTACTCGCATAAATAGCATCGCTCAGTGGAGGGCGGGCTCTGGGTAGATCTGCAGCCGCGTTGATAACTTTGTGTGTCTGAGAGTGTGATTCTGGTGGACGTACTGGTCCGGTGTGTTTTGTGATGTGTGTTTCGATGTGAGATCTGGATGTATGTTGAAATAATGGTTGTTGGAATATTGTTTGTACCACAGTCCAGTGGTGTCTGTAAACCGTGAGTAAAGTGGTCTAATTATCGTGTCGCTAGCAAGGTTGGCTAGGTTCTGTATTCGTATGGTGTTAGCTATGGCATTGTTATCATGACCGCGGGTAGAGTAACTGTAATTGGTCGAGTTACATAAGGTCCGGGCGGGGAGGCCCCTTGGTTGGCCAGTTTGTAATTGTTCAGAGTTTCCATGCCAGTTTCCCCTTATGGCATTTTGATGGTGCTCGGATCTACCTAAACCCCTTTTAGGGATTGATTAGGTCCCGATCGCTCATGATAACAAACAATCGAGTCTATGGTGGTACAGTTGGTAAAGTCTGTGTCAATAGTGATGACAAATTGGGGTAGTCCTGACAAAGATAGTGTACGATGGTTCTCTAAAAGTTATTGTAGCATACGCCCACGCTTAACGTATTCCCGCGAGTTACCCCTTCGCGGGTTCCCTTTATTTATTCGCCTTTGCCTACCACCATCTTTTCTTCTGTCCTTTATTTTCCGACATGTATAATACATGCATAATATACTTAAGGATAACACACAATAACCATTTTCCCGTGCGGAGCCGGGGCGGGTCGCTAGTGATTATATAAAGCAGATTTTTTTTCCATTCATTAATTGTAATTTATGATCAACATCTTTAAAGGAACTGAAAGCTGTCAGGGATAGAATATGAGAATTGACTCCCACAATGTGTTTATAATACGAGTAAGTGCACAAAACAAACACTTTACCTACAAAACGTTGACAAGGTAAGATATTAAATATTTTGTAGTTTTTTTCTTAAGGATGGCATTTTTATGCGCAAATTTTATCACAGCCCTGCCACCGACTCCATTATGTAACTTAATAAAGGCCTCCCGATACGAGTATTCTCACTTCTGAAGCGATGCCTTCGGTATTTTTATGGTAAACTCAATAGCAAGTGAAGCGTACGGAACGAACGCCTCTGTATATTCATTTTCTTTTGCAATATATTGTTGGAAAACAACAATAGACGTTCTATGATTTCTATCAATAATGTGAAATGTACAAACAAACACTTTTCCTTAATATATGCAAGTAAACACATCTGTCAAACTTAAAAAAACGTTTGTTATCATGGCCATAATTATTTTTTAATGTCGTCTTCCTTCAGTTTCAACGAACTACCGGCAAAACTCATTTCTTTTGCGAGTGTGCAGTAATTTTAATAGGTTTTGCCAAGACTTAGATTTTATTTTTTAATACTGGTGATTAAGATAAGATACTGGTTCCGATTCGGTAAGACGTTTATTAAACAGAAGGAGGTTTTTCCTAGCTGAGCATTAGTCTGTACGTGATGCTTTGAACCTCTAAGTGTGTGGCCTTTTCTTATTTACATGTTCTATTGCCTATGTGTGAAGAGTAATTATTGTTTTTTGTTGCTATTTTATGTTTTGTAATCAGTCAGTAATTAGCTGTTGGTCTTTCTATAATTAATAAATAATAATAATACCGGCTGGGCTTAACTTTTCCCTTGGAAGACATCATCTGGAATTCGAAGGTTCTGTTCCATCGTTCAAACTACAGAACTATTTCGTTATGACGTGTATGGACATCCGATAATTCGCTATGGCGTAATTTTGATAAACGGTTTAATCCAAATTTTCTACTTATACTCTAAAGGTTTATTCGTTATGAGTTTCGGAAACTCGTAAACTTAGATTTTTGAAACTTTAATGTCTTATAGCGGACACACCAAAAAAATTAAAAGAAATATAAATATACAGTCAAATGCAAGGTTAGCTGAACATGCTTAATGGACATTAAGAATGCTTAAAAAAATCAGTTTTTAATTAGTGATATAGTAAAATGTCTGTCTGACTGTGTACCTACTGTTAAAAATCAACATCTAAATTCTCTATCGCATTCAATTCCACAATTATACCATTTTATAACCCGACAAAGATTAGGACCGCAGCCTTGTTTATGCTTATTACGGTAAGGAGCTCAAACCAGTCCCCTGAACACATAATACTCATAAATATAAAGAAATATCGCCTTATTACCATAAAAGACTGCAAATCCCTAGTTTACAGCAAACCAAGTCCGGGTCCGAAGTAAATTTCAATCTATTTACAAGAAAAACAAATTTGCTGCAGACGTTTGCGATTAAGGCGCGTGCAGACGGGCTATTTTTTTGTCAGTTGCAGCCGAAGTAACAAAATAATAGGTTGTTCGTCTGCGTTCTGTTCTATATGTGCGTTTGACGGCCCCGCAGCCTAGTTGGTAGTCTTGGTAGTACGTCTGCCTTCGAAGCACAAGGTCGCGGGCTCAAATCCCGCCTAGGGCAAACATTCGTGTGATGAGCACTTGTGTTTGCCTTGTCTGGATGTTGTATATTTTTATATGTATGTATATCAGCTGTGTGATACTTATTGTACAGGCTCTGCCTAGTTTGAGGTCAGATATAGAAATATCTTAAATCTGGTACATCAAAATATTCAAGGTGCAATGCATGCAAAAGAATTGGAAGTTGAGTTATTCATGAACTGTAATAACATTGATATATTGTGTATAACAGAACATTGGCTGAAAAAGCATGAGTTCATGTTTAGCTTTAACAACCATCAGGTAGGAAGTTCGTTCAGCAGAACCGATAAGAAATGCGGCGGTTCATTGATACTCATTAAAAATAATTTAAAATTTAAGGAACGAGTAGACATAGTGAGCCTCTCTGTTGAACATACTACCGAGATAGCCTGTATTGAACTCGAGCAACTTATTGTGATGAGCGTGTACAGACGCCCTAATTCGTCTCTTGAAATATTTGAAAAAGTCATGGATAATGCACTATCAAAAATAAGTGACAAGAGTAAATATATTTTTGTTTGTGGAGATTTTAACGTCGATCTCTTAAAGAACTGTAACTTGTGTCAAAGACTGCTATCTTTATTTTTATGTTATAACTTAAAGAATATTTTTTTGGAGCCTACAAGAATCACCGCCAATTCTAAGACTTGTATTGATAATATATTTTCCAATATTGAACCTTACTTTAAATCAATTATTAATCAACTATCTTCTGATCATTCAGGTCAAATAGGATCTTTTAATATTAAAATTGAAAAAGAACCAATTAAAAATTTCACATGCGTGCCTATAAGTGACACTCGGCTTCAACGATTCAGAAATAATATCATGGATAAATTACCTGAATTATCATATTGTGACAATCCAAATACGTTGTATAATTCACTGACTAGTCTAGCTAAAAACGAATATGATATAATATTCCAGCCAAAACAAATTAAAACTAGTAATAAATTATTGTTCAGTGATTGGGCAACAGTGGGAGTTCATAAGAGCAGACAGAGATTATATGAGCTTTATGAAGAAAGATCATATAACAAAAGTAGTACGTTTGTAGACTATGTTCGTGAATATTCAAAAATGTTTAAACGCGTGTGTATTGTAGCTAAATCTAATTTTATTAATAATAAGATAAAATCTAGTAAAAATACAATTAAAACCACTTGGCAAATTATACATAACGAAACAGGAAAATCTAAGCCAGCAAGCAACAACTTTAAGCTTAAAATAGACAACCAAATTTTGAGTTCGGACTTAGAAATTGCAAAAGCTTTTGAAAATTTCTTCACTGATATTCCTGTTTCGACAACCAAGTCTTTGAACTCGTCTCCCACTGAGGCTGAATCCATACTTAAACGTAACGTTGAGGAATCCAAAACTGTTTTTAAATTTAGACATGTCAACAGCGACGAAATTATAAAGGTATTCAAATCCCTGGAAATGAAAAAGACTCCCGACGTTGACGGAATTTCCGTGAAAATAATAAGTTCCATAATAGATTGTATAGCACCTCATCTAAGTTTTATATTTAACCAATGTGTTGATAATGGTGTGTTTCCTGACCTGATGAAACTGAGTAAAGTCATACCCTTATTCAAAGCCGGCAGTACAACAGACCCCACCAATTTTAGACCTATATCTATACTGCCGACACTTAGTAAAATATTTGAAAAACTTATTCTTAATCAGTTGCAGGGTTATTTTTATAGAAATAATTTAATGCACGTAAATCAATTTGGATTTACTTGGGGTCGCTCAACTGCTGACGCAGGCGTTGAGCTCATTACTAAAATTTTTGATGCCTGGGAAGATTCAATGGATGCCATTGGCATTTTTTGTGATTTATCCAAGGCTTTTGACTGTGTCGATCATAGCACTCTGGTCAGGAAACTAAATCATTACGGTGTAAAAAACCGGGCGCTCGATCTTATTGAATCATATCTTACGAATAGATTCCATTTGGTCGATGTTAATGGGAAAAGATCGCCTGGATCTAAGATAAAAATGGGCGTCCCGCAGGGTTCCATTCTTGGTCCTTTTTTGTTTTTAGTGTATATTAATGATTTGCCATATCTTATAAAAGAAAAACATGGGTTGGTACTGTTTGCCGACGATACTTCTTTAATTTTTAAAGTTAAAAGACAACAATTAGTTTATGACGACGTAAACAATGCTATCCATGATGTAGTTAACTGGTTTACGGTAAATAATTTATTACTCAATGAAAATAAAACAAAATGCCTTAAATTTGTGTTACCAAATGTTACTCCAGTAGCAACTGATATAATAATAAAGGGACAGAGAGTGGACCTTGTGGACTCTGCTGTATTTCTTGGAATTACTTTGGATGCCAAACTGCAATGGGATCCTCACATAAATAAATTGTCGAACAAACTGAGTTCAGCGGCGTATGCAGTTAAACGAATTAGAGCTCTTACTGATGTAGATACGGCTAGATTAGTGTATTTTAGTTATTTTCATAGCTTGATGACCTATGGAATTCTTCTATGGGGACATGCTGCAAATGCAAATAATATATTTAAGCTGCAGAAACGGGCTGTTCGTGCAATTTATAAATTAAGGCCTAGAGTGTCACTTAGGGAAAAATTTAAGGAAATTAATATTTTAACATTAGTATCGGAGTACATTTACCACAATTTATTACATGTAAAAAAAAATATTACAAAATTTGCAAAGAATAGTGATCGACATGCTCTTAATACTAGAAATAAAGACAAATTGGCATCTCACATTAGTCGATTGCAGAAAATAAAACATTGTTTTAAGGGCGACTGTATACGCTTTTACAATAAGATTCCTACTATTATACAAAATTTACCCTTAGAGAAGTTTAAAGTTGTAGTTAAGCAAAAATTGATTAAAAATGCATATTACAAGATATCTGATTATTTAGAAGACAGATCTCCATGGGAATGAGGTTGCTTGAGTTGGCTATTAATATAATTTAATTTATTAAGATATATTGTACCTATAATATTACATATTAAAAAAATATATAATTTTCAAAAGATGCGACGCTTGTGGAGTTTATTCGGCGAGCTCTTCTCCACAAAAGACCGCACATTTTGCTTTGCTGAACTCGCCACTAAATGTAACTTTATTTGACGTAACTAAGTGTCCAAAAAAGTGTCCAAAAGTTAAAATAAATGATTTCATTTCATTTCATTTCATTTCAGATGGCCGTGTGTGGAATGTCCGTATATTGTTTTATTTGTTTTTGATATTTTTGCGAGAGATTGTCTATCTTATAATATTATTCTGGCTCATGAGAAGGTGTTTTTATTACCATAATTATTGAGTGAGTAGCTGCATTAAAACAAAAGTAAAGTCCAATTTACCAGTCTGTAATTTAATATAAAATAATCTGGATGTTTTGTGTTTTATCTTTCGTGTTATTTGCTGGTTTGTTGACGTTGAGCTTAAGAGTCATTTGTCACACGCACTGCGATGAGAGTGAAGCTACGTCGAACTTTTACGACACAAGCGTAGCTCAGTTTGAAAAAGGACAATTTTGTTTGAATTTGTGAATATTCGTTCTAGAAAGTAAACTAGAATGAGAACACAGTGACTCGAACGCATACCTCCAATGCTACACTTGACGCGTAAAAGCAAAAAAAAACAGTCACCCATTACACTGTCAGTCTGGATCGCTCACCAAGGTAACGGATCGGAAGGCAAAAGAATTCAAAATATCTAAATAACTTCTGATCTGATGTCGCGATCCGACAATCCAACACATTACAGTCAATCTGGATGAAAATCACTGATTATTATCAACGGATCTCGATCTGTCAGTTCCATGATAGAACTAATGGAACTAACAATAAAAAAGATGCATTAGTTCCATCATGGAACTGATCAATGGAACTAGTGGGAATTACTTTTAACTTGTATGAAGTACGCAAAACTTTGGCTCCATACGCATTAAGCGGTTAGCTGAAGGCGATCTGCCGCACGGTTAGCCGCAGGAGGCGGTTGCCGCCGCGCCGCGGTCGAGCGGTAGCCGCATCACAGTTCGTATGGAAACTCGTTTTTCAATACATTTTTTAATGTGGTTAATCGCTTAGAGCGCTCCTTAAAAAGTCGCGCGACACGCTGCAACGCGTCCTTGTTTTAGGAGAACACACAGATTTCATACAAGATTATAGCAAGTTCATCTCTGCGACGCGATTTGTTTGTCAACATCGCATAAAGTACCGCGCGTTTAAAATTCAAACTTAGCTGACATAGAGATTGACGCATTTGACAGGCTATATATTACAAAGGCTAATTATATGTTTATAAAATTTTACGCCCGTCTGCAAATTCCCTTATGCGAAGCTTACAAAGCCTTTCCTAGGCACTGACTTTATTTACTGAACCGTAAAAGTGAGCCAAGTTGTGTTGGATTTGTTTATTTTGAGCTCCTAATCCAATATTTAAAATAACAAAGTTAAAAAAGATTTTCGCGAGAAATTTCTAAAATATAGCTGGCTCATTTTATTAAGCATGTTAATATGAGTAAAAGTATATTTCTGTAAATTCTTGCTAATTTTTAACGGTTTTCTGTTATTTTAACAAAGGTATATTTGCTCAGTCACAGTAAATACTTTATAGAACTTAAAACGAAATAAAGTTAATAACCTGAAGTAGATAATCAACCTAGGGTTGAACAGTTTTATTTCGTTGCATTATAATAGAAGGTCATGACATCACTTGTTTAATATATTAATGCAAACCAGGGACATATTATCAACTTTTGCAGTACTTTTCCATGATAAAAGAGATTTTTTTAATAGTATTCTGTATTGATTCAAAATTTAATAATTATTTTAAACTAATTGCACATTTGCGACCATCGTAAGAAATTGTGGACTTAAAAGGCAACCCAATCATATTTATTTGGTTGAATTTATAAAATTGTTTTTATTTGCAATGAACCCGTGCGTGTATAATGATCCCAAATCAATTTAAAATTACACGAACCATCGTGAAACATATTATCATGTTATCAAACTATGAACGAAATTAAACTTTTAACTATACAAACTATAAATACTTTGTTCATTTTGCAATAATTTTTACAGATTATTGCACAATAATATAAAATAGCATTAAAAGTACAATTTTACTAGTTCAAAATCGAAACAAAGGGAATGATTTATAACTTTTTAATAAGTTCATGAGACGCAATGAGTCTATTAAATATTATATTAAGTGTATTAATACATAATACAATATTTTCGTATCTTTTTTATTTACAGCATCTGTGATTGACTCAAACGCTAAGACTAAATTCGTATGCAAAAACTAATTACTAACTTTTATTTATTTTAAATAAAACAAACTGTAACTTTTAGGTTTTTACATCAAATAATGCCACAATATCTACAGGAAATGTTTGTATTATTTCTCTATTAATTTTCTTCAGTTCAAAATATTCATGATGAAAAAACGCAGTAGGTATAATATAAACTTATGATAAGTAAAACGTTTTTACTGTAACTCCTGAATAATTTTTAGTCTCTAATTTTTATTTAAAGTTTCACAGTGCTCACTAGGTCACTCGATGATATAAAAAGTTAAAAAACTAAAACACGACTCAACTCCTAAAAAGTTAAAAATGTAATGAAAACTTGGCTGTACCACTACGGAGCACTTAAGAAAAAGACGACAGTTTTAAGATGGCGTCGAAAATTGTCTTAAACGTTGACGTAGCACAGTTAATATGAAGAGAATAATGCCCCTTTTCCGCTTACTTCCGCGCGAATCCAATTCTCTTTCTGCGAATGAAAATGGCATTTAAGTCGAATGTTGAAAACGGTTTTTAAGGTAGTGAAATGGCTAGTTAAAAGTGTTCTCTTCGAAGGAAAATGTTTGGTTATTTATTACAAAGTCAAGAAAAATGTTCAATAGCGTTTTCGCTATCTCTTATTGATCACTTATGCGTGCTTTTACGAGCAATCTGCGATATTCTTTGATAGATCCTCGTCTAGAACATTAGATATATTTTTCATAAACATTAAAGAGAATGAATTATTTATATATGAATTTAATATTAATAAATATGTGGGTACATCTCACACACGGCTATCTGACCCCAAACTAGGCAGAGCCTGTACTATGGGTGATAGACAGCTGATATAGATACATGATACATTTATAAATATACAACATCCAGACACAAGGCAAACACAAGTGCTCATTACACGAAACAGTCCTGTACCCCTACCATGAGTTGCTAACGAAACTTAACGCGCTCGATATCGACAACGTAAACGTGCATTTAGTATGGAGAAATTTTACTTCAGATAACTGTCAATAGATGGCGTAGTTTTAATTCCATACAAAATCGCGTTTACGCTGTCGCTATCGAGCGCGTTTACTTTGGTTATCAACTCATGGTAGGGGTACTGGGCGGGATTTGAACCCGCGACCTCTTGCTTCGAAGGCAGACGTACTACCAACTAGAATATGGAGCCGTCGTAATATTACATAGTTGTATGTATGTAACTATTATGACGACCGTGAAAGCATTACTAAGTATAAAGTGTTACTAAAAAAAACAAACAAAAGTTAAACTTGTCAGTTTAAAATGCAAGTTTTTTTTATTAGACAGGCGTTCAACAACCTGAGAACTTTATTTTGGAAAAAAAAAAATCCAAATACATACGTACTCAAACCTTTATTGAAAATGAATTCTAACAGCATATACATAAAGATCACTACACACACATTATGATTTCAATTTTATCGTTGAGTGCGCGACTATAACTGGGGCTGTCACCCTGATATTGACATGTGAATCCCGGTGATCACAATGGTTCACTCACCCTACTATACTGTATACTATCAACGACGGGTATGGGAGCTTCCGCGTACATTGCCATTTTTATTGTTTTTTTTCTATTTAGTGGCATTTTTAAAGGTTTTGGATGCAAGATTTTAGGTACCTACGGCGGTTGTTTTTTTTTTAATTTCATATACTTGGAATCTGGGAATAGTTTTGGCTTTTTATTTGCAAAGTTATATTATGCAATATTTCGTTGTTATTACTTATTGTATTATTATAATGGCTGATTTATCTAAAAATACCAATATGAATTGCCACCGTGTGAAAAACTTGAAAAAATGCTATTAAAAACCTTACTTTAATTTAAATACTATTTAATGATTTTTTCATTCAATGATTTGGATTCAAAAAACGTAAGTAGTGTATAATAAACTAATAGCTATAAGAACCTTTTTTTTCCCAAGAATATGCGAACAAATAACTATCAATTCACGTGAAAAGATATAATAATAAAAATACTAAAGAGTAAAATCCGACACATTAAAATCCAACCGAGATACATTTTCAGTTAAAAATCTCAACCCTTTTGAACGCCTGTCGCCATGACAACTCTAATGGAAGAAAACCCCAAGATAGGCACTTGGCTGAATAACTTACATTACCGTGGAACCGGAACGAACCCAATTATATGGTGGATCAACCTTTTGTACCTGAAATGGCATACAAACATCCCGGTTTTGCATTTCTAATTGTTCAGTTGAAATAATTTACGTTCCAAAATTTTGAAGATTTCTCGCTTGCTGATCGTTTGCATTTCGAGGTTAACCTACTTCACAAACCCTGGTTTCGGAAATTTAAATTTAAATTTGGTAAAGTTTCAGTCAAAAATGTCCCCTTATTTATGATTTACCTACTCCCTTTATTCTTTAAAGAAGTTAAGAGTTTGTCATTCATTGTTTTTATTTATTTCTTTAACTCAGCTCTTGTTTTTTTGTTTTGTCACTTTCTAGTCGGTTGACTATCTCCTTTTTTGTGTTGTTCTGCTCATACTAGACATTATGTGACCTCCTTCTACTCGGTTGACTATCTTTGTGTTTTTGTGCTCACACTAGAAATTATGTCACCTGGAACATTTTAATGGTTTATGTTTTGTTAAATTTAAGAAAAAATATCCCCATTGGTTTCTCAAATATAAATAAAATAAAATAAATACAATACAATACAATACAAATATTCTTTATTGATACCAAGAAACACAGACATATAACACATACAAATAAATTATTAGGTTTCAACAGGCGGCCTTATTGCTAATGTTGGTTAAATGTTGCTTAAGTTCAACTAATATTTCTATCCATTTCTAAAACTTCGTCTAATTAGTTTCATAAACATTAAAATGCCGAAAAAGTACAGAATAATATTTAACTAAGAGGGTGAGGATCTTTGTAATTTGTGATCTGTTTAAGCATTGCCACGCATTGCTCACATTTTTCACAATGTACTCCCTATTAGGTTTTGAGGCATGTCAAAACAGCCGGAGGGTAGGACAAAATTGTAATTAAAACATGTTTTCACAAAAACCCTTTTTAATTACTCCTTTGAAGATAGCAAGAATTTTGAGAATGTTAATCGTTGTCAATTTTTATTATTTACTTTGTAAGACAGCCTTTGCGCACGTTTTATTTGTAAGTTATTATTGCAATGTTTTTATAACGTGTATGCAATAAAGAGTTACTTATTCTTTGCGTGTCATATGATACGATTAAACGCATCTTTCGTAGCCGAAAGGTAAAACTTTCGCTTATATTGCAATTAGGTCATAATTGACAGTGCATGTTGGTCAATTTCACATACAAACTTTGAATTTATTCGCAGGTGAGTGCAGGTTTCCTCACGATGTTTTACTTCACCGTAAGAGCGTCGGATAAATGTACTTATGAATTTGAAAATCTAAATCACATTGGTATCTACGTGCCCCGGCCGAGGCTTGAACCCTTAAACTTACAAATGGAGGGTAACGGCCTCAGCCACTTGGTCACTCACTTTTAACCATATAAATCTTGCAAAACAAGCCTGACTCACCAATCGGTCTGAAGCAAAAGTGTTGAATAATATATACCTCGGATCGGGTCGGTACTATTTATACAAGCTTTTATTTAACTTGTCTTGCTAGTCAGTCTGTTTGGAACTAATGCTATTAGATTTAAAACCAGCTACCTTGAATCATTAGAAAATAATGTTTGAACAATTACATTACGTTAAATACTATTATACATTAGCTTTTTTGTTGAATGATATAATTATATAATTTATATGTTTTTTCTAATTTGATAAACTCTCGAAATGTACAATAACTAGTAATAGTCCGGTAAAGCTTGATTCGTCGAACTTTTATGACTCAAGCATAAGTCAATTAAATAAAACTATTAATTAACTACTACTAGGTATTATTATAATAAAGGGTATAATCAACTTATAGAACCATGAAAGCTTTATTCAAATTGGTTTAGTATTTTGAGATACAGATGTTATTATGCACTGTTCAAGGAGTCTTTGAATTTTTCGTATGTATAAGTTAACAAGTTCTCAAAAACAACTTTCTCTGTTTCAGATTATGAACACTCTGTAAACTACAAGTTAATTTGAAGGTAAGTTAAAAAAATCTTATAGTTTTTCACAGTAGGAAGCGCAGTTGTACTGAAAATTTATAATCAAGAAGGTTAAATATCAACATTACCAACCGCCCAAACACAAACTGTGTAAAGATTACTCTTCTATCTAGAGCTTTTATAATAACGATAATTTCTTTAGTAAATTATCGGATTTAATATGCTTTCCGAAAACCCAAAATCGCATTATATTATCGATTTCAGTGTCCAAACCGGGAATAAAACCTTGGAGCTTCTTAACTAAATGTGACGTTTTATTTACCACATGACTACAAGAAATCTAACACACTTGAAATTAAAAAACATTGTACTTATAAACAGATAAAAGAAAAAAGTTAAAGAACTTCGCAAAATTCCGGCAACACGTAAAACTATTTTTCAGCATGAATATTTTACAAAAGTTATGCACTTGAGATAACTTACGATGTTACTTTAAGTTACGTGAGTTATGACGAAACTAAGAGATTTATACTTTGGGTTTACTTAACTAACAAACTATTGCACTTTTCCGTTGAAACATTTCTACTTATCTTCCACTCGGCTCTACCACGAGGAGATATTTTAATTTAAAATAACTGTGAAAACTGAGACAAAAACACTGTGTTGTTCAGATGGTTACGTGTCTTCTAAAGCACAGAATCATCTTTATTTTCTGACTAGGTGATTCAGCCTATGTAATATAAAAGGTTTAGCCTTTGTACAAATATAAATCTACCAACATTATAAAGAGAAAAGATTTGATTGTTCGTTTGTTTGCATTGAATTGGCTCCTGAACGAACTTTAATAAAACTTGGTACAAATATAGAATAGATTGTGGGTAGGCTACCCTTTACCACGGAAAAAATCCTCATTCCCACGTGAAAACCGGTTAAAGCAGGCGGAAAGCTATACAATAATTATGTTCTAACCAAATTGGGAAAGGGAGTGATATTTGTTCGACGAGTGTCCTGCCAGGATTTGAACCTGGAACTACCATATTATTATTAGGCATGCGTCTTACCATTTGGCCACGGATGCTGGTAGGTATTTTATTTTAAAATAGCTTGCCAATAAATATTATGAAGTAAAAGCAAAAATAAACGCAATAACTACTTAGCTACGTAATAGCAACATCTAGAGAGAAAAAAATGTAGTACTGCATTATAAGTTACTTTTTTTTGCACAAGCAGAGTTTGCTTTGCGCCTGTGTCATGTTTACTAGTTTAAAAGTAAGTAAACTAGAGTCAACAAATATATATAGACAAAATTAGTTTTTGAAAGGTTGAAAAGGGCAAATTGTTAAAATTAGTTTTGGAAAGGGTTGTTATAGCATTTGAACTATCTAAGCTATGGCTTCGATGCTCCCCGGCCATTGTGGGTGAAACAGAACCGATGCAGAACCGGACACGGTCGTTGTAACCACCATCTACACAAATGGGGGCTCAGAGAGTCGCCAGCCTGCGAGTGTGGGAGTCCGACCAGACTCTGGCCCACATTGTGAACGACTGTCCACTCTACTCATTCTCCGGTGGCATTACCGAGCTGCATTGTCTCACCCCGGTCGCCGAGGAGTGGTTGAAAAACCTAAGAATTTATATATAGGATCCATTGCGGTAGCTGCCATACCTACGAGATGACGAACTATTTAAGCTATTATACATTCATGTTGTTTAAATTTTTTTCGCCCTAAAAAGTAGGTAGGTACTTTGTTTGATCCTTGTTCCAATTACAGTTGTCAAAAATACATAAGTGTTTATATAAATATTTAATGCGAGTTAAATCAACTAACAACTTTAATTAAAAAAAAAACATAAAAGCTACTAATTGCGTTGGTATAATTAGTTTTACATCGATTTTTCATTCCGACTACAATTATTATTTCCTCGAACTACCAAAACTTAAAAATTTCTGACATTTTAATTGCCGGAAATATAATTTTACTTCATGAAACAAAATTACGGGCAATTTGAAAATGACTGCTGCGGTCTTTGCGTACTGCGACGACAATGTTACGGTTAAACCGCAAGTTCTGGCAGAATAAAAATCTACCTAATTAACGGGCAAATTGCTTCATACTGCACTTTTCGCTTTATTGTATGGTGAATGCTATAAGACATTTATTAATTTATACGGACATTATTATCATTAAGTAGCTAGGTATACTGTTTATTTTTCTTTTTAAATATATACACAATAATGTGAAATGGTGCTAGTTAACTTTATTGTTGCATTATTTTCAGCATTTTAATTCGATCACTTTTTTATGTAAAGTTAAAATAAAATTAAAACAATGAAACAAAGATCAATATGTTAGCTGTACTTAAAAGTTCTAAATAAAATGATATAGATATTTTCTCTTTGAATATTCTAAAAAGAAAAAAACAAATGAAAAATAAAAAAGAAACCCAATTTGCAAGCCCAGATAAAATTCCTTGTCAGCTTCTAACTTATCCTACACAAGCCCACTCTATGAGCTCGCTCAATTGTCCACAACTAGGTCAAGCCTCGTCGAGCCGATTTTTGCCATTTAATTAGAGCAGGCGTCGCGTCGACGTTACCCGCGGCAAATCCACTAGGTTTTGGTAGAATATTTGACGACGAACTGGCGCCTTTTTCATACAGCTCGTTATTTCACTGCAATGACGGATTGAAAAACTGCAGCATGTGTATTCATTGAGAGTTACTGTTTTTGTAACTGTACGATCATAATCGTAGCATTTATTTTGAATCAATCAGCATTTTCCACGGCCAACTATTTTTGCTGTTTACAGCTTTTTATTAGTTCATGTTCGTTCCCCATTGTGTACGCACTGTTTTTATATTAATATTTTTAATAAATATTTTATCAAGAAATCAAGAGTTTCGTCTAGTTCCATCAACAACAATCAAGCAAATGTCCTGAGTTATCAAGTGCTCAGACAGTAACACTTTTTGGTCCAATTTCCAAGCTATTAAACTTCAATTTTTGTATAATAACTAGAAAACGCTGAAACGGAAATCACTAGCATTGTGCCCATTTTTTTTTAAATTATAACAACTGTAAGATTTAAGATACTTTCCAAGAAATAATAAATCGTAAAGTTTTTACTCTTGCTCAATTTTAACAACTTTCGTCAACAAAATACCAAAACAATAATTTGGAAACTTCTCGCGTAACTCATTTCCCATTGTTGGCAACACTAAAGAGCGGAAACTTTCGGTCTTTTTCAGTTTCAATAGAAAATACAATGAATTGTTGTGACCCGTTTTAATCTTTGCGGGAATTTTTGTATTTCCGCTTTTGCGCTTACCGAGTTTGTTCAAAATATTTGAAAAGGCGATGTTGACATAACATTCAGATGAAATCTTAAAACAGAGGAATAATCTATATTCTTTTTTTGTGACACCTTTCAATAAACAGGCTGCGAAAATGTAATCCAAGGATTCCAAGCTTGGATACGGCGCGAACTAAGGCAGATAAGTCAGGAAAGCGGAGGTATTCAACTGTGTAACCAAAACCAACCCTGGGTACCAAGTGTGGTGGTAGTAACAATATGGCGGACGTAAACGTTGTACACAACGTTGTTTTACAAGGGGTTTACTATTGACACTCACACCGCGCTGCTGCATGCGTCTGCGACACTGCGTGAACAGCCTTCTGTTGCAAAGTGCTGCAGACGTATCCGGTGTGTGGCAGCCTTTACTACTAGCAGGCCCGGCGCACTCCGCGCCAGAGTCCCAAAATGTACATGTACATCTATTTAGATTTTGACCCACCTACACCGGGCGGCTTCATATATGAGGCCAGTTAGTAGGAAACACGCGCGCGCTTGTGAAGACGCTAATATTTATTCTGTAGTAATACGGACTCTCGCGGCGGCGCGGCGGCGGCGCGGTCTTAAGGTGCATTTTGTTTTAATACGAGCGCAACGACAAACGGTAGGCTATTATAGCCGGGATCACGTTCGACGCATTCAAAGTAATTTGAACGTTAGTGGCGTGGTAGCTAGAATTAAATTCGCACGTTTGCTATCAGAGAGTGCGCCTTCTGTACCTATGTATTTATTCTGTGTTACTAGGCAACGCCACCAACACGGCAACTTCTGTAAAAACCTTTCAAATAGCTTGTTGGCTCCAGCTCCACACATCTGCCTCGCTGCACATTCCCGGAATACTCCCGACGTTTGAACGGGATTTTTGACGGAATATAAGAATGAACTCACACGTTCGGACGCGAAATTTGATAGCAAAACTGTCCAAAAGGTAGTCACAAAACAACTGAGAGTTTCATACAAAGGGTTCCAGCTTTTGGATTTTATCACGTACTCCATAAATGGTAGTCGGATGGAAAGGATCCGGTTCTCGCGAAAAATACCGACTTTTCCAGTTTAAAATCTCTTTGTAGTGTTTGCACTATTATTGTCCTTGCGGTATTTTGGAAGCTGCCTGCTTTTATGGGGTCATTTTTAAATGTGGCTATTGTTTTAGTGAACAAACGGAATGTTAAAACCGGATTCGTAATGTGTAACAGTTCATTTTTACAACACCTGTTTTGAATAAATATATTTTACGTAATTGTCGTACTAAGCGACTAAGTTATTTGGTACGTAATCCAGGGAATAGACATAAGCGTTCATTTGTGTAACCAAGGATAACTGCAAACTTTAATTCATCTGCCAAAAATGGAGTTATTCCCATGACTAATAGTCCAGTCGACAGGTGGTTTCAGATAGAAAAAGGTCGGAATTTAATGAAACTTGGAGATGTTGTTCAGGGATGGTTAATTAACATTTTGTCAAGTTTTGGACCTCGACGACCCTGTGCAAAAAGAGAAGGGGGGGGAGAACTGCAAAAATCTCGACCTTTCGTCAGTTTTTCGTCAATTACCTTTTTTCCTTACATCCTACGACAAAAGCGTTCAGAAACATTTTGTAGTACGTGAAATTATCTACAATTTGAGTACTCACATATGTCTGTATGTCAATTCCTTACTGAGATATGGCGCTTCGCAGAAAATATTTTTTATTAACAAAATTAAGGTTTTGACAAAGTTTACACTAGAGGCAACAGAGATATTGTTGAAAGGTCTCTCATACATAGTAGGTACGCATTTGTACTCATTACAGTTCCTGTCGAGATTTTTTAGCCGTTGGTTCTGCTTCTAATTGCTCGTCGTCCTCCTGCACAATCAGGCTGTTAAGGACGTCCTCGCCGTCGTCGTATTCGTCGATTATGTCTGACGAGTCCTCCTCGTTCAAATCAGTTGCAGGGGCGTTTTCGCAGGAGTGGCCTGTGCAGTAGTTGCACATAGCTGAGCATCTAAGACCTGCTTTCTTGCAGCTGCAAGCTCCGGTGCTACAGCCTTTGCTGCACTTGCAGGAAACAATTTGGAGGATGTTATCTGGCGCAGCATTTTTCGTTGTGGGGATTGGTAGTAGTACCCCTCGCGTGGTTAGGCTCCAGCCCCAAACTGATGGGCGAAGTTCATTACCTAACCACGCTTGTACTTGCTGGTAAGTGCGGAGGGAGTGGTAATTGGCAGCGTCCCTTGTCGGCGGAAAAAAATATTTTCTGCGAAGCGCCATATCTCAGTAAGGAATTGACATACAGACATATGTGAGTACTCAAATTGTAGATAATTTCACGTACTACAAAATGTTTTTGAACGCTTTTGTCGTAGGATGTAAGGAAAAAAGGTAATTGACGAAAAACTGACGAAAGGTCGAGATTTTTGCAGTTCTCCCCCCCCTCCTCTTTTTGCACAGGGTCGTCGAGGTCCAAAACTTGACAAAATGTTAATTAACCATCCCTGAACAACATCTCCAAGTTTCATTAAATTCCGACCTTTTTCTACCCAACTCCACTTTTTGCGACTTGTCGATCGGACTATAAGATTGTCTTTATTCTATTCTATTCTTTTGTTATATATTGATTAATAAATTTTTTTCATATTAATAGCATTATTTTTTTTTCAAGGTTTAATTTTATTAATTTAGACTTTTGTTTTTTTTGTTTCCAAGAAAAGTTTGTCCGGCAAAGTAGCTCAAAAACAGTAAGTACGTTCCATCAGTTTTTGCTTAGCTGTCATTCACATCGTATAAAGATATTATTTTCTTAGGTTGCAGTTCTTGAATTAGCCGGAAAATGGCTGACGACTCCGTCCGATAGTTTCCAACTTGACTCTTGTACTGTAGCCGACAATGCGGAAAATAGAAAAGCAATAGAAAAGTTTGTGGTCAGTAAAGTGGCGACGATATTTGAAATTAGAAAACAATAGCCAACAAGGGTTTTTTGGCGATAGGATTTTTTTTCTCTTTACCTGAAATTGTTATTTAATTTTTATAGTTTTCTTAACAATGAAGAATTGCCATTTTCCAATCTAACTGTAACCTAAAGGGACTTGATACCCGGTAATTTTTTAAGTGATTAAAATAAAAACCCATTTCATTAGGCTTTTTATCGTTTCGTGCGCGTGTGAAAGAGACGAAAGTATTTGTATTGTAGGCGACGCTAGTCACTTAGATTAACTGTATCGTATACTTACCGAATGTTCAGCTATCTTCCCGAAATTCTGGTCCTCTTTGAACTTAAGACCATTAATTAAAAGCATAAAATGGTGGCGTGCTTCTATGTAAGATCTAGGAGTCAATCAACCCGCCCTAGGTAAGTATATCTAATATCTATCCATTTAATTTATATGAAACTACCTATTTATAAAAAATAATTGAAGTAATGAGAGTCACTCCATACAGAAAACGCATTTTGACAACCTACTTATTTTTCAATAACAACTGAATATCCACTAAAAATCAATGGCGCTAGGCGCTATGAATGTAAAACACCCCCGAATACCACCGGCGGAGTCCCGCGGCGCCTGCGGGGTGCGGGGCGTGGGGCGCTATATCGGGCGGGGAACTCATTTTGGCGCGGGGGGTGAGTGTCCTTTCTGTACGGGTTAGTACTATTATTTTCTTCTATGGTAATGTACGTATTGACTTTCTTCAGCGGAAAAACACAAAATTTTAAGAAAAAAATACATGCAATCTAATATCATCTTAATGAAAAAACTTTAGCTAATTCATTCTAGTCAACCGACAGAGGTATGCGATGTGAATTTGGTTCGTTATCTTTCCCGACAATCTAATAATAGCTAGAAACCATCTTTGCGCTTATGAGTAAATACCAGGACGGCAAAAAAAGGCTGGAAATAAGGTCTAGAATGTCTAAATCGATATAAAAACAGGGCTGGGCCATAAGACTTGGTGATTAATAAGATTGACAAAATATTCACACAAGTTTAGGAATAAACCAAACTACTTTTGTAATTTATTAGTTCATTAGTTCATTAGATACCTTTTATATTTTATGTAATATTTTATTTTCATTTCATATCATAATCATAAATTATTTTTGTCTGCCGTAAGTTAGATCAAGGATCTAGGTATAACGGTAGTTCTCATGATCCTTGCTAGATTTACCTAACCTACAAATTGTCATACAAAAAAGGTTTGCCTGTAAAACTAAAAAAATATAATATTTAGGTGTTCGAGCCTTCGCTTGAACCACTTGAGATTACGCTTTCTAAACGAACATCTTTTGTCTCTTTCTAACCTAGTACAATGTGTTCTATCGCGCTTCTCCAACGTTGTGACGTTAGCGCTAGGTCTCCTGCAGCGCCGGGGCCATTTTGTGATCAGTACGCTTTTAATTCTCAAGCGAATAACACGTTTCTTTCTACGCGAAAATTTATTTTTAATTATATTTCTGTCGTCTTGGTCGACGACAAGCACGACAACAGATGTCGTCTCAGTCGAGGCGTCGAGCGTCGTCTTGGTCGACCAAGTACAACAGATGTCGTCTTACGAGGCGACGAGCGTCGTCTTAGTCGACGACAAGTACCTACGACAGAAAACATTGGCGCGTGCATCAATCGTCTTCGACATTATGCCGCCCAACGTGAGATGACGACGGTGTCGCCTCATTCAACCTGCAAAGACTAAGTCTTTCGGTAATTTCCGCTCGGCGCCCTTGGCCCAGCGACGAGACGCATGCATCCTGCTGAAGCGTCAATTGGCACAACTAATGCCACTTTTCATGAGACATCGGACAACCGATGTCGTCTCAGTCGACGAAGTATAAAAGATGTCGTCTCAGTCGAAGCGACGAGCGTCGCCTTGGTCGACGACAATAACAACAACAGATGTCGTCCCACGAGGCGACGAGCGTCGTCTTGGTCGACGACAATGGATTTCGCGTCGTATCATTGAGACGATAAGTACGACAACAGATGTCGTCCCAGTTGAGGCGACGAGCGTCGTCTTGGTCGACGACAAGTACGAAACAGATGTCCTCTCAGTCGAGGTGACGACCGTCGTCTTGGTCGACGACAAGTACGACACAGATGTCCTCCCAGTCGTGGCGACGACCGTCGTCTTGGTCGACGACAAGTACGAAACAGATGTCCTCCCAGTCGAGGCGACGACCGTCGTCTTGGGCGACGACCGTCGTCCTGGTCGACGACAAGTACGAAACAGATGTCCTCCCAGTCGAGGCCACGAGCGTCGTCTTGGGCGACGACCGTCGTCTTGGTCGACGACAAGTACGAAACAGATGTCGTCTCAGTCGGGGCGATGAGCGGCATATTTTCTTAATGCCGTTTTAGATTGAGCCATACAATTTTTAATGGACTCCATGTTTATTTATTTATTTATTTTTCAATACATGACTGCGAAAGTCTCAACATTTGGCGAAATAGCAGCCTCCGCCTGATTGCAACAAAAGGGCTTGGTTGTCGATATTGGAATCCATCGGGGACAACTTTCCCAGTGATTGGTGTGGACGGTGTATTCCCTCGAAGACCTTTTCGGGGAAGTATGCTTTTCCCCGGTATTAGAGGCCAAGATCCGATTTTCCATTCCGACAGCAAACCTCAAAAGAGAGTTTGAGCCCACAGAAACTTCAGTATCGGAATCAGGCGTACATTTCAGACCTGGCCTTTAGGACAGGCACTTATTCTGCTCAAAAATTGCAGGCCTTCATAAACATTTTTATTAAATTTTGCGATGCAGTAGCATCCCTTAAACAAAGATCAACGCTGAGGAGGTCGACTTGTCCGAGCCCGCACAAAATTGAAAAGCTACAATCAGCTCTCACTGTAGCCTAGTACCTTTACAAATCTAAGCGTCTACAGATTCTTCGAAGAAGCGGTGCACTCGTAACACCAGGGACGCAGGGCAGCTCTAATCATTTATTAGCCGCAGCAGTCAGCTAACATTTGCAAATGTGCAATAAACTTATGAAAGTATTTGCTGATACGAATATGTCTCTGAAAATAGTTGGTGGAGCTTTATGTTCGCAAAACACAAGTAATAAAGAACACTTTCTTTTGAGTGGATCCTTGGCTTCGGTACCAGAGGGCACATAAAACTCTGAGGTTAAACTAGTTTCGAAGCTCACTAATAGAGAATCGGAAGAAATACGACAAAGAGCACTTCGAGCTATAATTGCAGTCGCATAGTGTGAGTTAGCACAGCTATATACAGTCACAAGAAGTAACCTACCGAACCTAACATATGACTTCATTCCTATCATTACCGAGAGAGAATTCAGATTCTCTATAGTAGATCCATATTATCTAGTAATGTAAAAGTACAGAAGCAGTTTCAGGCTTCAAAAGTAAATAATATACTGGCTACTGTTAGCCGAACTGTTCTAAACAGCTCTTTCGGAGAAGTTTGATCTTACTCTGGGTGCCATCACCAATGACTTGCTTCAACAATGGAAAATTTTCACAGAACTTACAGATGTTCTTACTAGTCACATTCGACTAGTTGTGGGAAAATGAATTCTTAATGTTGCTACATGATGTTTGTGGAAGGCGAGTCGAAGTATTAAAAATGCATCGAAACGATGTCTATAAGCAATGTGCGCTATATAATATCCTACACGATATTCCACCCTGAAACTCAACTTGTTTGACGATAGTAAGCCCGTTTGCCATTCACTAGTCCTTTCCCTTCAAAAGAGGGGGGGGGAGAGGGTGTGGTAAAGACGACTGGATATTTGGTAGGAAAACCTTCCAGTCACTTTTCCCAATTTCATCCAACGATCAATATACCTACCGGAAGCAACTGGAAAACAAAACAGTAATTTTGATCTTTAGATCAAATACAGTCTATAGAAGAACAGGAAAAGGAAATTTAGACCAGGGATGAACTATAAAATTTCAGAGCGGGGTTACTAATAAAATGGAAATTTTTATCCATATGCTCCAATAATAATCCATCTACAAGGTTACAAATCCCATTCTTAAAGAGACCACCAGTCAGAGATCCTAATCCATTTTGCTCAAAGGAACATCAAACAAAAAACTCAGAATTGTCATGGTAAACAGAAAAAATGTCGGGTTCTGATGCGCTCCGTCCAAGTCGCATATTCCGTAGTTTCATTTCAACAAAAGTCAAAACCCATTTGCTCGAATCGCACCATATTCAACATCAAAAGGCTCAACAGTTCTTCAGCAACTTCTCTTGAATTATAGAGGTATAGGTTTTTAAAGAAGAACAAAAAATGAAGATCAATATCTCTAAAACATTTATTACTAAGCCCCAGTTTACGAGAGTCATCGTCGATATCTCTTGCTCGCATTCAAGAGCGCAGCTTCCCTTCTGGTCGGTCTTGCTAGCGCTCCGGCTGCGTTTGCCAAAATAGCCAATTGGTTGGCACTTTTCTTTACCTGAATGGTCTGAGAGCCATAGTTTGCAAGAACAGGCCAAATAAGTAATCGGAAATGCTTCTCAAAACCTTCTTAACACCTAGCAATAGTTTGACATACCTACGGCAGCAAATTTAAAAGGTCTGTCGAGCGCAAAAACGTTTTCCTTAAAGATCTCAATTTCGAAGGTTCTAAGAAGAGGCTACTGGAGTAGACTTGATTCAGTTCTGCTAGGGAGACTTAACGTTGCCTCTTTCGTATTTCCGTTAGGTCATCTGCAGGGTCGGACACTCCAAAGAGTTTTAGCTCGACTACCAAAGTCGCTAATGTGTATTAGCGACTTTGTCTTACTACTGTACAAAATCGCTGTTTCCTTTTAAGCCGCAGCGGATCTATCGCGGTGGCTGGACAATTTCACAAAAGTTCCCTAATTCGAATCAATAGGTTCCTGGTTTCCATGCCAACAACTAGGGCACAGTGATGCCAAAAGGCTTCGGACGGTGTAAGAAGTTCTAAAATGATAACGTAACCAACTAAAGATCCGATCAATCGTGTTCCAAATTGACAATTTGCACCAACGGCTTGCGCGGCTTTTATATCAAAGCTTGCTTAGAACCAGATCTCTAAATCCTTTGACCGTAACTAAGCTCCTTCACCTCCTCAACTTCTGCCAACGCAAACGTTTTCATATTACTGCTCGCTATACCGGGGTAAAACCGCCTAGGGACAGCTTGTCGTGATGCAAAAGTATTCCAGAATGGTGTCTCAGCAAGGAAGCTACTCCAATTATCTTTCTATCCGGAAATAGACATATTCGCGTTTGCAAAGTCAGCTGTGCGTCCGCATTCCGGTCTATGTAAGTAAAGATAATTATGATGAAGGACAAGAACAGCCAATTTACGAACGCACCAGCAAAGGGTGGCAATACGAATTAGGTTGGATTTTCCCCTAACCTATCTCTAATGAATGACTCATACCCTTTGTCACCTACAACCTTTAAAAGGAACTCATATCAGCTGGTAACACTGCTTTGAGGAGGCCGGAATTACTTAATCGAACGCTTTGCCCGCCGGTGTATATGCTGAACCTAAGAACCCACCTTATCGACCTTCGTACAGGCCTACCATTCCCGACGGTAGACGAGTATAATGAGCGGCTTAGAATGTACGGGCCCTTGAGTTAGAAGGTTGGATTGATTCCGATGTAGTTAGATTGTAGAAAATTTTCCCTGAAAACTTTTAAACCCGCAAGGGAGAGATGAAGGAAGTGGTCTTCTGCGAACGGATTTTCTTGAACCGACCCAGACCCAAGTCTAGCCAAATTCTATGCCATTTAGTGTTGTGAAATTGTGTCAGCACGAACCATCGCGGTGCATAAATTTGTAGTTGTTCACTTTTCTAATTCATCCTATATAGAATATTTCAGCTCATATACTATATTGAAACATGTCTGTAAAGGCATATTAAACAAATGTCCTTCTCTGGAGTAACCTCTGTCCTGGGTTAAGGAAGATTTGCTCAGATATATGGAAATATATTCCTATAACGAAGATAGTCTATTTGCTGTGTCATTGCATTGTGTCCATTCTTTACTTCTGGCATCTGGTCGCAGAGTCCATGACCTAAAAGCTTTGAGTATAGAAGTAGGTTTCTTTGAACATAAGAATGACGAAATAGTTTTTGGTCTTTTGGATCCAAGTTATTCCTATTCCTCAAATGCTCGGCAGTCAGATTAGTGTTGGTTGGTAGATCATAATGTTCCAGAGAGGTTAACACTCCTTCGGATTAGGAAGTTGTTAAGCAATCCATCGGAAGTGATCGGAACGTCGAAGTGTAATAAATCTCTTTATTACAACGAGGAGGTCGGTTAGAGCAGCTTCTCGGACCGTTATAGGGGGCTGGATAAAAACTTCGTCAAAGAAAAGTCAATGTAATTATTGTTTATCGTTAGGATATTTACGAAAGGAAGCAGGTTCCTACCTAGGTATTTTAGATTCTATGGGTAGCTTTAGAAGTGCAGTGGCAATTGAATCTTAGATTGCCAGGCAAAACATTGAGAATTGGTATTTCCGGGGTACCCGGCGTCATGAAAACACTGTTTTCAATCATTATTCTCGGAATGTAGCTTTTCCGACCGAATTCTCTAAGAAAAAGTTAATTGATAGTTTTGTTCCTATTAAAATCATGTTTAAATTAAATTTAAATAATACGTATTTTATGTTTTGTTGATTGGAGATGTCTTTAGTTTCATAGTTTTACTACATCTCATAGATTTTATTGATATTAATATATTTGTCACAGTACGCAATTTGCAGCGCCGGCAGATAGTAAACACGTCTCAAGTGGTTCAAGCGAAGGCTCGAACACTTAAATAGAACCATTTTTCCCCCGAAGGGTATAAAACGGATATTTAGGTTTCAGCCGTAGCTTGAACCACCATTTCAGGCCTTTGCCGGCTTCAAGTATAGGTACTGATCACAAAATGGCCCCGGCGCTGCAGGAGACCTAGCGCTAACGTCACAACGTTGGAGAAGCGCGATAGAACACATTGTACTAGGTTAGAAAGAGACAAAAGATGTTCGTTTAGAAAGCGTAATCTCAAGTGGTTCAAGCTACGGCTGAAACCTAAATATCCGTTTTATACCCTTCGGGGGAAAAACGGTTCTATTTTATGTCACATAATATTTAATAATATCATTAATTCAAAATTAAAAATGTATTCTAAAATAGATCCGTTCGTGATAACCGAAGAGTGCTTTTTTAGTTTAATTTTAATTGTAACCTCAACATTAGCACCTTTTTTTTTCTAACCCAACCTAATGCTTGAGTCGAAAAAGTACGACAGATTAAGCTTCACCGGACTTGCGGGGGAGCGGAAGACTACCCAAAAACCAACGCGTCTAGGGACAGCTCGAGGGAGCCTCGCACCTCGGCCTATCGCGTTGGAAAAACATCGTGAAGGAGACGACGCCTGAGGCTCCGTCGCTGATTAAAACATTGGCACCAATACAGATTTACTGGCCCAACGTCCATCCTAAAGCACTGAACACACTGTACGTATACTCAAACAGATATCTAGACTACCTCGTCCTGTATAATGCACTCCGAGTACGGTCCGAGTATTTTTACGATACATTTGCTGTGCATCTCTCTTCGTGCACGTGTCGGTAGAATGCACTAGAGTTGGCAGAGTATCGATAGAGACGGCTTTATCGATATTTGAGCATTTATAATGCAACAGACTAAAAATTGAATATTTTACAAATGGTTACACCGCTAGCTTATTGGATGTTTATTCACTGGAAGTGGCGGTGATTGGCTGATGATGGAAGAGTGTTGACAGCAAAGAGTATCTAACGCTATAGAGACGTAATACATGCAAATTCTATCAACTTTCTTTGGTCGAAACTGACGGAAAACAGAAATATATCACTAGCAAATTACATTATGTTTACAGTTATCTAAGACCACTTAAAATGTTGTTCGAGAACTTACAGGTCACTTCCCGCCACGCCTAACTTATGAACCCAGTTTTACAAGTACAATACCGTGACATACTATTTCCTTTTTCCTTACTCTATCTATGCAGACTGTATAAATATTTATAAGAAAATCAGCAAAGCCTGACCTAATTTGAAACAAGTAACTTCAGTGCTTCTTTATAATAACCCTAACTAGTTTGAAGTCTAGGCTAAGCTACTGCACAAACTTAATTACAAAAACAGAAACCAAGCTTGCTCTTCTTATATTATAAAATGTAATTGAATGATTACAAAGCTCTTTTAAGAAAACCTCAAGCTATTTTCAAAACTGCATGGTAAAGTCGTTGTTATATGGATAAAAGTATGTTATGTAAATATGTCATCGATAATATAAAAATGAATCGCAAAATGTGTTGGTAAGCACATAACTCTACAACGCCTGGACCAATCTTACCAATTCTTTTTTTCTAATGTTCGTTGAAGTCCAAGGATGGTTCTTACAGAGTTTTTTTTAATACCTCATTCCCACGGGAAATTATAACGCGGGCAGAGCCGCGGGGCGGAAAACTAGTTGATTATATAAATTACTAGCGACCCGCCCCGGATCCGCACGGGAAAATGATTATTGTGGGTTATCCTTAAGTATATTATGCATGTATTATACATAAAAACCTTTCTCTTGAATCACTCTATCTATTAAAAGAAACCGCATCAGAATCCGTTGCGTAGTTTTAAAGATTTAAGCATACATAGGGATAAAGGGACAGAGAAAGCGACTTTGTTTTATACTATGTAGTGACTAGTTTTTCGCCCAGCGGCTCCGCCCGCGTTAAGAGTTTTCCCGTAAGAATGGGGCATTTTCCCGTGGTAAAAAGTAGCCTATGTGTTAATCCAGGGTGTCAACTAACTCCATACCTACATTTATTAAAATTGCTCCAGCCGTGTTAACAAACATACACACTCACACACTCACAAATTTTCGCCATGTTTTAAATATTTTTTATATGTATACGTAGATGTTATATGTTAAGGTTCGGTAAGTATTCGATATAGTCATTCAAAGCAATGTTATTTTCGCTGGTAGAATAATAGTTTAAACTTTATTTATCCTTTGGTAACAAACTTAGCAACAACAAAGCTTGAACCTTTCTTAAGTAACTCTAAATTCAAAATAAATACAAAACAAAAAAAAAAACAAAGAAATCTATCTTCTTTTTTTAGGGTTCCGTAGCCAAATGGCAAAAAACGTCATGTCTGTCTGTCTGTCATGTCTGTCTGTCTGTCCGTCCGTCCGTCCGTATGTCACAGCCACTTTATTCCGAAACTATAATACCTATACTGTTGAAACTTGGTAAGTAGATGTATTCTGTGAACCGCATTAAGATTTTAACAAAAAATTTGAAAAAAAACAATAAATTTTGGGGGGTCCCCATACTTAGAACTGAAACTCAAAAAAAAATTTTTCATCAAACCCATACGTGTGGGGTATCTATGGATAGGTCTTCAAAAATGATATTGAGGTTTCTAATATCATTTTTTTCTAAACTGAATAGTTTGCGCGAGAGACACTTCCAAAGTGGTAAAATGTGTGTCCCCCCCCTCTAACTTCTAAAATAAGAGAATGATAAAACTAAAAATAATATATGATGTGCATTACCATAAAAACTACCAACGAAAATTGGTTTGAACGAGATCTAGTAAGTAGTTTTTTTTTTAATACGTCATAAATCGTAAACCGCTTTCACTATTACTAAAACATCGATCAAAGTTACAACGAACTACAAGAACTTTTATATTATGTTACTTGCTGATTCGGAACCCTTCATGGGCGAGTCCGACTCGCACTTGGCCGCTTATTTTGAACTCTTATCAAAACAAATGCGTTTCCCACAAGTTCACCCTCTTGCGGGTAATATAAGTTGAACTGCAAACCCCTTCGCCCCGCGGCGTTCATAGTTCCCAACCCTGATCAGATTATGCTAAACCTTTAAGGAACCCTTTTTGAGTGTTGTCCTTTACGGGCAAAAACGCATGCATTAGATTTGGCTTTTCGTAAGTCTACTGAGAACGTTGGTGACTCAGCGGCTAGGGCCTTTGACTTTCATTCGCAAGTTCACGGGTTCAAGCCTTGGCATATACAAAATGTGTTTTAGGTTTTAAAATTCATATGTACATCTGACTCTGACTCTGACTGACTCGCCCTCGCATCTCCTAGGCTTACTGTGAAACACACAAACATTTATTTATTATAAAGAGGAAAGATTTGTATTTTTGTTTTATTTTGTTTCATTTAACTTTGAGCCCTTTTTGTTGACTAATTAGTATTTGTTTTGCTGAGTTCTGGAAAGATGATGGAAATTGTTATTGTGAGGATGCCCGCGTCACAGGTTGTACCTAGTGCGGGATCCGCTGCAAGATATTTTCTGTAAGACTATTTAGTTAAATAAATATTTTTTCATTTTTTCATTTTTTTGTGTGTGTGTGCGTGTGTATGTTTGTAATGAATAAACTCAAAAACTACCGAACCGATTTCAAAAATTCTTTCACCATTAGAAAGCTACATTCACCTTGAGTAACATAGGCTACCTTTTACCGCGGGAAAATGCCTCATTCCCACGGGAAAAACTGTTAACGCGGGCGGCGCCGCGGCGGAAAGCTAGTGCTTTATAAAACTGCAAATAAAAGTAACTATACTGTTATATTTATAACTGTTTCCTATTAAATCCACTAAGAATTTCATGATATAAATTTTCCGTAATATCTATTGTCTCACGAAATATAAAAGGAGAGTAACTCATGTAATAATTATTCTAGTATTCTTTGGTATAATGGGCCTAGATGAACAATAGGCCTAAATAACAATAAATAACAAAGACTATAAATTATTCTTTTATACAAAGTTCTGATAACTACTTGAATAGTACCTTTATTTATTCTAGTTTAGTTTGAAATTAGTTTGCTCTGAGATATTACATACTTATCGGGTACTTGGAATAGCACGCGCGCGAGTTGAATGCTTTTGTTTACTTACTTTCTTCCTCGATATATCTTATACTAGCTTCCCGCCGCAGCTACGCCTGCGTTAATAGTTTTTTCCTTGGGTAAGAGGAATTGTTCCGCGGTAAAAGTTACCCTATGTTCTTTCCCAAAGTCTATTCTATCGTTGTGCCTCTACTTTAAATAATGAATTTGAAACATGGAGTATACTACATCTGTAAAAAAAATTTTTGCTTCACTTCCTCAACCAGTCCAGTTGTTTCGGCTAATGGTGAAAAACTTCGTTTGTACGAAACCCACTCCAGGCGAGTTCAACTCGCACTTGACTAGTTTTTAAATATATTTATGACTTTCGTCACGAACACAAACGTAAAAGCTTTAAAAAGTGTATTTTTCTTTTAATCAATTTCGTACTCTCCGTTCTATTAAATTTCATGAATGAAATATTTCTAATCACTGAAAAAACATTGTTAGTTTACAAGAGCACATAGCACATTCTCTACATACCTCCTATTTTAACAAGTCTGTTAGGGGAAGTTTCTAAGCACTCTGTTATTGCGGAGCGTAGTAAAGCTAAGTTTACCATAACGAGCTAACTTCAGCTCTTCTGATTCATTACTTAAGGACGCTAAAAGCCCTAGGACGTAAACAGTAGAATAACATAGGAAAGAATATTGTGAAGTTGTTGTATTTTCACAGGAATTCTGAAGTTTCTTACTTCGGTGATATTATAGCAAGGACGATGAAGGTTATTGCGTAAATTTTAAGATACAAGCGAAGACCAAATGTGAACAAATGTTGCTTACAATAATCGTGGACCAATATACTCGAGAGGACTGTTAATGTCTTAGAAAAAAACGTGTTTCGGAAAAGCTCAAATCCCGTATTAAAACTAGATGGCGCCTAGCTTCTCACCCAAAATTATATTAAAAATACAGTAAAATGGCTATAATAGTGTTTTTTTTACATAAATAGGAACTAAAAGTTATTTATTTATTTTTTATCAGGTCGAGAGACACCATATAATTTTTAATTTCAGATAATTTAACAGTGATAGTTAATTTGTGAATGATATCTTTTTTTTAGTACTTACAGGAACACGCATTGTAGTAGGAGAATTAACAGTCCTCTCGAGTATATTGATCCATGATATAATTATGTTTGAGAGTCTATTGTATAGCGAGCAGCGCCCGAGGACACGCTCATTTACACCGCGGACTATATAACCAAGTGATACTACATTTCGTAGCTCCTGCTAGGTACGTAATTTTGTAGCCGTAGCAGTGAGTGGTCTACGGAAGGTCTACGCCGTAGAGATTCTTCCCACTTCGCTTTAGTCTTTTCTAGTTATTGAAAGGATCTTAGTAAAGGTTTTGTGGCGGGGGTTATTTAAAATTTTAATTTATCAATTTATTGTTATTATTGAAAAAATTTAATACGTAACTTTATTCACTTAACGGAGGATTTAAACACATATAATAAATTAGCCTAAAACTAGCGACCCGCATCGGCTCCGCACGGAAAAATAGTCATTGTGGGTTATCTTTAAGTATATTATGCAAGTATTATACATATAAACCTTTTCCTTGAATCACTCTATCTATTAGAGAAAACCGCATCAAAATCCGTTGCGTAGTTTTAACGATTTAAGCATACATAGGGACATAGGGACAGAGAAAGCGACTTTGTTTTATACTATGTAGTGATGATATAAAACATGCATTATGTACGTTCTCGTTGAGTCAATATTCAGTGTGATTCCAGAGTTATCCCGGTGCATCCGCCATGATGCAAAAATAAATTCCCCCCAGATGGAATCGGCGGCTCAATAGACAGATCTCAAAGTCTCTGACTCGCGACATTCGCCAATTTAATACAGATCGTATTAAGGAGGCCATTGAGCGTAACAAAGGCTCTAAAGTGTTCGCAAGAGATCTGTCTATGGGGCAAAGCCAACTGACGAAGCTGAAGACTTCGGACGGTAGAACCGTGTCTTCTAAGCCTGAGCTACTGGAGGAAATCGAGGGGTTCTATGGACAGCTGTACACGACAACACGGACACCTGTCAGCCAAGCAACAACTGACCCCAGAGCTAGGCTAACCCGATACTACACCGAAGACATCCCGGACGTCAGCCTGTACGAGATTAGGATGGCTCTCAAACAGTTAAAGAACAATAAGGCGCCGGGTGATGACGGAATAACTGCTATCGCGAAGTTTACTACCTGCGATAAGAAATTATACATAAACTCTATAATTACATAATGAAATGTCAACAGTTCAGGCATCTTACTGTTTTGTATCTCTCTCTGTCTCTCTGGTTTCTTACTATTAACACTGTCACAAAGGAACTTTATGTTCTTCTCTTGAAAGACCTCCACCTGCCCCTTATAGTCTTTCCCTAACCAGCCAAGATCATTTCTCTATATATATATATATCATCATCCTGCCTCACCTTCAGTGAGTCTAGCAATCTATACCTGTTCTAATGTGACAGTATCAATGTTCTGTGCTCTCTTTACACACACTACTGAGGAACCCTCCTCAGGTTTCAATGGTAACTCTCTGTAACCATTTCTCTCTTGTAGATCTGATTCTCTAAAGTTCTTATTGTAGCTGAAATCTAGACAATACATATTTTCTGTACACCACAACGTGGCTATAAGGAATATATCCGAAATTACTTACATAGTTTAGGAAGGAAATTAACTCACCGGCTTTCCTTACGTTATCTTTAACGTTACCTCATTGCATCATCTTTACTTTATATCCAATATCTAAGTGCGGTTATTTCTCACCTCCTTGACGACCTCTCGCTACGACCGCTCGAGACCCAAGAAGCGCGTGCCGGCTGGGCGACGCTATTTAAGCGTACGTCAAACGTCACCGCGCCAACCTCACTCCGGTCGATTATAACAATTCTACCCTCAACTATTTGAGAACGTTAAAATAACTGGAAAAATCTAATCACCAGTTAACCTCTAAAAGCATGTGCCATTTCTGACACATCCAAACTCAAACTTACCAACCTAACGGCAAAGAGCCTCGTCTACATCTCTATGGTAGGTACGTTCGCAATCTTCGCGACACTCCCCAACTTCAGGAGAAAGTGTAAGCAGTCAATTATGCAGGTACTATTCTCTACCTTCTCTATTGTAACCTCACCAGTAACATCGATCTACTAAGTAAGTATTAGCCAAAAGATCTATCAAGATAAGACTCTAGGTAGGTAAACCCACACGATACGTGAACATGGTAATACCATTTTCTTGTATGAGGATATCTATCAACTCTAGTAAATCATCTTAACTCACTCTTACCGATCTCTCTGGGTGTGTTCCCTCTACTTATCTCTTCTTTCTTTGACTATGCACGATCTCAGCGTGTATGCGTCCCAACTTATCTTCTTCTAGTAGTTCTAGTCGATGGTAATCTCATCTCCTTTCATAATTCTCAATGTTGTTCCAACCTCAATATCTTCTACTGCTAAAGGGTACTAGGGCTACTGTCAGATGGGATGTAAACGGATGAACTGCTAATTCTTTACTCTCACTTTAGCTCTTTGATCTTTAAATCAAAGCCTTAAATTATTCTGTTTATCTTCAAAGTTTGAGTTCTTTACATCAACTTACAATTTCGCAGAATCACCGTGGTGCTCTTTCTCATTAAACTCTTCGTTGCTTGGTGACATGCTTATCATTTTATTTAGCTTGACAATTATAAGAAGATTTGTAAAATTAAATCTGCTTTCATCCATTAATTCGTTTTATTGAATATCTAGTAAACGGACTTTCTATCCGAATCATCGTCGTCCCGTCTTTTTATTTAGGTATGCTTAGGGATGCAGGGCTTGCAGCATACTTCTCTTCTTAACTGTTCTTTTGCAGTAATCTTCAACTTTGGCCAGCTCATGCCGGGACTGGGCTTCCCATTTGACAGATCGTTGCTCCGTCGTTCTTGGTTCTTCCAGGTGTTCGCAAAGTCGCAGGGCTTGTTTTGACATGTAGGTAGTCATCAGTTCTCTTCAATGTACAACTTATCCGGCACTACTTTCTCTATCGGATTTCCTCCTTAATGGGCATTGGGCTCCTGATCAGTCAATGCCCTCGTTTTATCGAAATCAATTCTTATAATTTGTTTGATCATAATCCTTAAAGTGTCTGTTCTCATCTTTTCCTTCAGATATCTCATGGCTTTTTAACAGAGCTAGCCTCTCTTTCAGTTCTTATTTCTTCTGGTTACTTTTCAACCAGACCCTCCTCAACGGAAAGAAATGACTTTCGACCAGTTTGAGGATTTATTATTTTCTTATTATTTTTATTATAACTCGCAATAAGTTTTTATCCAGATATTAGTCTTCAGTTGAATAGCCTTAAGTACCACTCCAATAATCAATCTTGAAATGAAAATTCCCTGGTTCAACCTTTACATTTACCCATCTTTCATTACACAAATTCTTCTAAACCGACCTTAACGAAGAGAAGTTCACAATGCTCGAGAACATTTCGATCTAGATACCTACTTATATGCGTTTTGATTTAAAATCTTCAGTTTACGCCAGTAGTACGATCATGTCTCCTCTTATCGAGTCCGGTTAAAATGGCTTCCAATAAGGAATCGCAGGGATTTATTATACCCTTTCTTTGTTGTCCTTTATTCTACTCTCGTCGACTTTAAGTAGGTAGGTATTACCTACTCCGTCGCTTAAGAACGTCATCACTTTAGTCTAAGTAGGTACTTATTACTCTCAATCATAGGTACTCAGACTTTCTCGCCTTGTTTGTTGTAGCCGAGACGCTTGCTATTTCACAATTTTTATAAGTTGTATAATAGGTAGCTCATTTTTCCTTACAAGCTGTAGGGTTCTGGAAATTAGACCTTTTATTTTATCTTAGTTTAAAAATGTAGTTCTATAGATAGATACCTGCACCAGCTTGCGTTTATCTCCTCTATCCACCCATGACTGCCTGATAGAAAACTGCTGCCTTTAGCCACAAGGCTGTCCACCTGTAGGTACAGTTTATTTGCCACAAGCACAGTGTTTATATACCTACCTAAGTAAGTGGTTATTCTATTCTTCTCTGTTCTTTTTCCTTTTCTCTTTTTTTTTATTATCTTCTGCAGTAGGTATCTGTTAAAAGTAAAACTACAACATAAACAGAGGCAGGCACATCTGTCATGTGTCATTTGTTCTTCGTGTTAGGTACCTATCTATATTTAATATATCTTATTGATACAACTTCATTTTACCCTTTGTAGGTACCTTTGTAACTTCTTTGACGTCCTGAAATATGGTTCAGAAAACATTATTTATATATATTAGGTAGTCCATTCACGTAATATTTATCTTCATTCTTGACTATAAGTACCAAACAGGACAGTCACTGCTAACGGGTTTAATTACACTATTTTGATTTTTAATCTTGTCATCTCTCTATTATCTAACTTCTATGAAAGTCTTTTAATATCAAGTACTCAGTAATCTTTCTAGTTTTAAATTGAAGTAACAATTTGGCTAGTGTAGATGCACCTTTAAGGAAGGGCACATCATCTGATCTTTAACTGTAGAACATCACAGACTATGCAATTTCTTCTGCATAGCTATTTACTAATTCTATTCTAATACAGTAGATAATAGAGAGATGGTATCACTCTACATCATTTAGGCCGTGAATATGATTTCTGTCTTCTGTTTTCAGCTGTTCTTTTAGGAAACATTCGGTGAAGAAACTATTCAACATCAAGTCTACAGAACAGACTGATTGACCAGTCTCTCAGTTCCTGTTAATATTACCTATACTTTACTCTCCTACTGAAGTACTCAACATTCTTATCTGAAAAGAAAGTCTCTAGTATAATTATAATCTCTTTACTGTCAAATATTCACAGAACTTTAAAGTGGTAGGTTTAGTCAAGGTTTAGTTCTGTAAAATATGGTAAGTCGAAATCATGACAAAATTGATATGACTCATTTCTCTATATTGTCTGAAGTATTTACCTACATCATGAACAACTTAAAAATGCAATAAATGATTTTGAATGTTAAGACTTTTAAATAATACTTATTCTTTTTTCATCAATTAAAGTAAACTCTTAGGTAATTATATGTAGTATATTCTCTCTATGTAAGTTAATGTTATTAACTCTTTCTTTCTAGTTTTGCTCTGAACTTATTATTATTTAATCGCTGGTTAGCAGCACTACCTTTAGCCTGCTCTCAATTAAGTACCAAAGGTTAGCTGTTTACCTGTGTTGTAAGTTTACCTTTATACTGAATTAATTTGTTAATTCAATAAAGAATTTTCATTCACACTAATGTAAAATTGATGAAAGAAAAAAGAAATAAATAATATGAAATGTCTCACATTTTTCGTTACCAAAATAAAATAAATCTATTTCTATTTCCTTATCTACCTCACTAGGTAGGTACTTAATACCCTTTTACTTCTATATCTGGGGGAAGTTTTGTGTAATTTATCCGAGACATTTTTGATCTCCAACCTTTTAATTCTCTCTTCTTCTTCAGTATCTTAATATTGCATTTTGTAAAAATAGAAAGGCTTACTAATTCTGTAGGCCAGCTGCTTCTCAGTTTGTCTATTACCTCTCTGCCCTCTCGGTCTATAACTTTGTTTCTTGTTTACCTTTAACGATTTGCAAAATTTTCTATATAAGTTTGTTATATTCCAGGGGGCAGACATAATTTTCATGTTCTCTAAACTAATAGCTACTTTACAACCACACAAGCCTGGGTTATATGTAAATTTTAACTGATAATTTTTTGTCCTTTGTGTAAGTTATGCTCAAATCCATACCAGAGTTCTATGTAACTCAGTAAATAATACCTATCTCCTTATATACGGGTTGACCTTTTTGGAAGTTTAACTATTTTTCAGGTCTCTTGTAAAGTAACTGGGTACTTAGGTAGGTAGGTAGGTACTTACTTATTGCAATGAACCTACCTACTTATTGTTTACTTCCAGCATTTAGTTCCACTCTAATCTTCTTAGCCCCTGGTTAGTTCAAGGTAGGTAAGTACTAGGCTTTGTACTAGGTATCTCGAAGTTGAGATCTCTTTCTTGAATGTTTGACTACACATACATATACCTCTTAATGTTATGTACACACCTCTGATGAAAATTCTGTGGAAACTCTTTGAACTGATTGTGTTTCTTGACTACAGTAGGTACTAAGTATTATTTTTACTGCATTATTTTAACTTGGTTCTTGGTGAGAAAGCTTGCAGTTCCGCTATCTAAGAAAGAAAATAAATAACCAAACAAACACAAACCGCAGCTGTCATGCATGTAATAGTGATGTTATATAGTTCACTGGTGACTAATGTCATAAGCTTGAGTCGACAAAAAGAGAAACGAGCTAATTCAATGAATTCAATTGAATACTTTGTTACGGCATTTCTCTTACGACGTCCTCAATCCTCATTAAAACTCATAATCGCGTATCCAACAAAATGAATGACTTACGTGGTATCTAATACACCGCACATTCGTTGTCGTATAAAACCATATTCTTTCTAACAGGTACGACTACGAATGTATAAAAAAACGCAAGCACCAACGCTACGCAATCGCATTGAACTAAAATCAGTAGCATTGAATATTATATTATAAGGATTCTGGTCATACAGCGTCACTTACGATTCGCCCATCTCTTACAACTTTTTGAAAGAGATCTACCCGCCAGGCATGCTGGTAATAATAGTGCAGAATGAGTCAGGTCTATCTCACCTCTCCTCTCTCTCTAGTCAAGAACTATAGGCACTCTTGTAATGCCGGTGGGAACACTCGCTCTTTTCTTTCTTTGCTAGTTGTTTAACCATGGCTCGAATTATAGATTTCTCTTTTAATTATTGTAAGTAAATAAATATTGAAATATTGTTCACACGTCATCTATGGAACGACTCTGCTAACAGTCGAGGTTCATATGCTGTATTATGTCTCATCGTTCTTGATCAATTCTCAGCTTAGCGTATTTATGATATCTACAATAAAATCTTGCTGCAAATATTGTAGGGCGAAATTATTTATGAATCTTGAGTTCCTTACAATCTTGAAGGCGGGATCCGAAGGCTGGAAGCTGCTCCGTTTCAATCATCTTGATAGCTGAATGAAGTCAATAGTTTGACATTGGTTAAAGACGGCGCTGTTCTGCTTCCATAATATTCTATATCGAGAACTTGGTCAGACTCATCCTCTTTTGACGTCAACCTTTTCTCCTCTGTGTTTTCTATAAAAACAACGATTGTCTTATCATATGGCCAATCATTTCTTTTCTGCAATTCTAGTTTCTCTTGATCGATCTCGTGTCTAATCTTCTTCAATAAGTATTTACGTTTTAATCGGACGCTACCTCCAATAAGATCAACTCTTTTCTTTTTACTTCAAGCCCTTCTTTACGCCCTTATCATATATCCCGCTTCAGAGATTTGAATTTGCTTGGATCACACTTAACCGCAATTATACTTCGTCCGTAATTAAATAGCTGTCATAAGCTAAATGACACGAAACTCTTTTGAGTAATCTATATTTCGTATTCGTATCACTAGCCTACAGTAACACAAACTTGGGGCGCGTTCAGTGGCTTCGTACGAGTGCGCGCTCTAACCGTTCCGTGGCTCGGTGAAATTTTACCCTGACAGCTGTCAGAGCGTAGTTTCACCCGTTCCGTGGCTCAGAGTGAAGCAACCAAACAACCGTCTAATGAGATGGTTAATTTTCACTCCGACAGCCACCCGACGTCCAAAGCTTGCAATCCATGTCAAAGTCAAAAGACTCAAAAGGCCCGCCATTTTGTTTCGCAGTCACCCTAGAACAACTTTGTTAAATTTGTATATCACAGACGTCTAAATCCGTCTAATACGTCTGTAATGTATATAAAAGTAGAAAACAATTGAGACAGGAGAAGAATTTTCTCTAGTCAAATATTTGAGGTTATAAAAACAACTCGATCGTTCAGTGGCTCGGTTGCAACTCAAACAGGTTAAATTTTACCCAAACAACTACGCTCGAAGCCACAGAACGCACTCTTGAAGAAAATACTTTCCGGGATGCATCAATAACAGTTTCTACTTACTGTCAGGTATATCTACTTCAATTAGTAGATAAGTAGATTTAATTTACTAAGTTTTGTTGCAAGTCTTACAGGTATCAGTAATGATAATTTCAGATCTCTGTTAATTATTTCTATGCAAATTGATCATTTACCTCAATACAATGTTTACTTTTAACGTGCCGACGACTGCACGTCTCGGAACAGACCAACGATGTCGTTTCGTTGTTGCTCTAAACACATTATGTAGGTATGTTAAACGGGAGGAACAAATAAAAGCAAACATTGTACAAAATGCAAATCTCATTTGAATGATAAACTGTTAGGGAATAAATAAAATATCTTTTTGCAGTAACATTTTACTTTACTTACTTACTTTGTGTTTTTACTACTCTGAATATGTAACAAGATAATTATAACAAGGTACATCAATAGGTAGCCTTACAGACCACTATATGCTCTCAAAGGGCCACTCTCTATTCTCTGTAATCCGCTAGAAACTTCATTCTAGCAGGCCGCTCTTGATCATCTCTTGGCCGCTAGAAACTTCTATCTAGCGGGCTGGTATTTATTATCTCTTGGCCGCTAGAAACTTCATTCTAGCGGGCTGGTATTTATATCTCTTGGCCGCCAGAACCTTCGCTCTGGCGGGCTGGTATTTATATCTCTTGGCCGCTAGAAACTTCATTCTAGCGGGCTGGTATTTGTATCTCTTGGCCGCCAGAACCTTCGCTCTGGCGGGCTGGTATTTATATCTCTTGGCCGCCAGAACCTTCGCTCTGGCGGGCTGGTATTTATATCTCTTGGCCGCTAGAAACTTCATTCTAGCGGGCTGGTATTTGTATCTCTTGGCCGCTAGAAACTTCATTCTAGCGGGCTGGTATTTATATCTCTTGGCCGCCAGAACCTTCGCTCTGGCGGGCTGGTATTTATATCTCTTGGCCGCCAGAACCTTCGCTCTGGCGGGCTGGTATTTATATCTCTTGGCCGCTAGAAACTTCATTCTAGCGGGCTGGTATTTGTATCTCTTGGCCGCCAGAACCTTCGCTCTGGCGGGCTGGTATTTATATCTCTTGGCCGCTAGAAACTTCATTCTAGCGGGCTGGTATTTGTATCTCTTGGCCGCCAGAACCTTCGCTCTGGCGGGCTGGTATATCATCTCTGGGCCGCTAGAACCTTCTCTCTAGCGGGCTGCTGTATATCATCTCTGGGCCGCTAGAACCTTCTCTCTAGCGGGCTGCTGTATATCATCTCTGGGCCGCTAGAACCTTCTCTCTAGCGGGCTGCTGTATTCTCTGTAATTTAGTCAATCAAGTTAGTACATCTAATCAAGTACACATGTGAAACTTGCAGGCCTCCCGACCTCAAAAGAAAAAAAAAGCATCTCCACCATTTTATCGCGAAGTTTACTACCTGCGATAAGAAATTATACATAAACTCTATAATTACATAATGAAATGTCAACAGTTCAGGCATCTTACTGTTTTGTATCTCTCTCTGTCTCTCTGGTTTCTTACTATTAACACTGTCACAAAGGAACTTTATGTTCTTCTCTTGAAAGACCTCCACCTGCCCCTTATAGTCTTTCCCTAACCAGCCAAGATCATTTCTCTATATATATATATATCATCATCCTGCCTCACCTTCAGTGAGTCTAGCAATCTATACCTGTTCTAATGTGACAGTATCAATGTTCTGTGCTCTCTTTACACACACTACTGAGGAACCCTCCTCAGGTTTCAATGGTAACTCTCTGTAACCATTTCTCTCTTGTAGATCTGATTCTCTAAAGTTCTTATTGTAGCTGAAATCTAGACAATACATATTTTCTGTACACCACAACGTGGCTATAAGGAATATATCCGAAATTACTTACATAGTTTAGGAAGGAAATTAACTCACCGGCTTTCCTTACGTTATCTTTAACGTTACCTCATTGCATCATCTTTACTTTATATCCAATATCTAAGTGCGGTTATTTCTCACCTCCTTGACGACCTCTCGCTACGACCGCTCGAGACCCAAGAAGCGCGTGCCGGCTGGGCGACGCTATTTAAGCGTACGTCAAACGTCACCGCGCCAACCTCACTCCGGTCGATTATAACAATTCTACCCTCAACTATTTGAGAACGTTAAAATAACTGGAAAAATCTAATCACCAGTTAACCTCTAAAAGCATGTGCCATTTCTGACACATCCAAACTCAAACTTACCAACCTAACGGCAAAGAGCCTCGTCTACATCTCTATGGTAGGTACGTTCGCAATCTTCGCGACAACTGCTGAGCTTCTGAAGGCAGGTGGTACACTGGTCTTGAAAGCCCTTCAGAAACTGTTCAATTCCGTCATCCTCGAAGGTACAACGCCGCAGGCGTGGCTCAGAAGCGTGGTGGTCCTCTTCTTTAAAAAGGGTGATAAAACCCTTTTGAAGAACTACAGACTGTACTGTACGTTACACTATAGATATATAGATATCGGCTCCAGACACACTTACACCACACAGAGACACAACCTTCCCGCTCAGCGGCTAGCTCAAGACTGCCCTCTCTCTAGCCCCACTCCGCGTGGTGCGTGCGCAGGAGACGACAGATATTGGCTTCTCTTTCGCACATATACTACATCTCTCCCTTATTAATAATTTTGTAATTTATTTATTTCATCGCTACTATTTGTTATCTTCAATCATCTGTTATTTACACAATTTTATTTTACCTCATTACGTTATTTATTACATAATAATAATAAATTGATTTTCAAATAACAACTTACATCTTCCTTTACTTCTATTACTTCTACAAATAACTTTTATCTTTAATCGTCTTTTATTTACACAATTTTATTTCACTTCGTTTCATTATTTGATTTATAAATATTTTCAAATAACTAACTTAATATTTTTCGCTTCTCTTGCTTCCATGATTTAACTTCATTACATTAATGGCATTATACTAGAATAACTGAATAATTATACGTACATACATACCCACGCACAGTACCAATAAACATAATACATCGTTATTTATTTGCTTCGCTTCCTTCGTTTCCATTATACTGATTTAACCTTACACTATCTATACTGAAAGTAATAAATTCATTATGCTTCACTTCCTTCGCTTCCATTATACTGACTTAACCTTCCACTATACTGAAAGTAATAAATTCAATATGCTTCGCTTCCTTCGCTTCCATTATACTGATTTTTAAGCTTCCACTATACTGAAAGTAATAAATTAAATATGCTTCGCTTCCTTCGCTTCCATTATACTGATTTAACCTTCCACTATACTGAAAGTAATAAATTAAATATGTTTCACTTCCTTCGCTTCCCTTATACTGATTTAACCTTCCACTTTTATTGAAAATAATAAATGTAATATGCTTCACTTTCTTTGCTTTCGTTGTACTGACTTAACCTTCCACTTTTGTTTAAAATAATAAATATAATATGCTTCACTTCCTTCGTTTTCATTATACTGATTTAACTTTTCACTGTTCCTTCCTCTCTATCTTCCTTCCTCCTTATCAGTATTATTTCCTTCCACAACATGCCACTCACCCTCTACCTTTTTTTCACAACATTTCTGCGTAAATGTTGTCCGCTTTCGCCGTTTTGGGTTGTTACATTAAAATTTCCGCTTACTCGGGATTTATCAGTATGTGGAGTTGGGTCAACTTATACTTTGTCATTCCCTTCTTCTTCTTATCTATCGGCATTTTATTTCCCTTTTTAAAACTTCAGATTGTGTTTTACAACCATGGGCCGCAAACATATAGTTCGATTTGTCATCGATTCGCAAAGAAGAAGAAACCATAATGCTGAGTATTGCTATACATTGTCAGGTTATTGAAAATACATTCCTTACATTGTATTTCTTTTCCATTTGACAAAAATTCGACCTTTTGATTATATCTCAGTTCTAGTTTTTCTTTTCTCTCCACAATGTAGTCTTTATTTTTCTGTGGTATTGAAAGAAAATCACTTTGTAAGAAGATGACATCATTGGTTTGGTATCCGCAACATTATAAAAAGGTACTGACTGAACTAAGTGATGTAAGGTAAAAATAAAGAGGTACTTTGTCTTCGACATTATAACATCCTTGAACTTCGAATGAACTTCCAGCTCCACACTAAAATTCAATCTTATCCTAAGATCACTCATAAGAATTGTCCTCCTAATTTTTTTTTTTCTTTTTTTTTTTTGTTGTATTTTGTATTGTCAGATAAATTATGTCTATGTCCGGTTTTGATATCTAATAAATAAGTAACTTTAATACTGTTTTTCTTCATTTCAATCCACGTATTGCATCTCGTATCAATCAACGTATTATATCGGATAAGTAACTTTAATACAGTTTTTCTTCATTTCAATCCACTTTTTGCATCCCGTATCAATCAACATTATTATCTACTTTTGTGCTTCCAATAGAAATAGTAATGGTGTCGTCTCCGTCAACGTCAAATATGTGCTAACTTTGACTATCTTCATCATCTACCTTATCACTGACTGTTTTACTGTCTTTTTTTTACAATTGTTTTTTTTTTCATCCTTATTATTTTTCATTTTTCCTCTTAGTGTAGGTACTTTATGCTCAATATATCCACTTAAACAACACTTTTTTAGTATATTTATTAAATGAATCCAGATGATCCCAACTTCCACACCTGTAACACTCCTTTTTTCTTGTCTCCTTCCAGTCAAATCCCTTAATTGTACAGACAAACAGTTACGGCTTCTAAAACGTTAGCTTCCGCAATAATCTTATTTAAATCCATCTTATCTCCCGACTTCAAATTTCCTGTCCTACATCTTCTGATCTCACATAGCGGCATAATTCAAATAAATAGCAAGTCTTGCTCTGCTTACAACAAAATGCAATTCAGATCGCATGGCACCAGCCAAAAACACGAAGCAGCTGCCTGACATTCTATCACGCGTCCCGCCATTCGCGCCTCTGTACTAACATCTTTAGTTCCCTACTCATACAAACTAGGCAGTGACATACCCCTGGTTTCGGTAAAAATATTAGTTTCCATTTCGCAACATTAAAGACATTTTCGTTCCTTTGAGGGGGACCTCCGAATTAACTTCTGCAGCTTCCAAATATATACTTATTTAACTTCCTTCCTACTTCTCCTGTCAAACGCTAACAGAACTCGCATTTCCCTCGAAATAGAACTTTTCTGAGGCCAAGTTCGTCATGATTTTATTGATATTCCATCATATAAATGACTGTTGTTAAATGTTATGTATTTTATCTGTTGCCAATTTTGTTTAAAGTAATATCGCATCGCCTCTTAAATTTAAAGAGTTGTTCTTCATTAGTGTGAGACGAGAGCAAGCCTTGGCTTGAGCAACATTTGCTAACTTCATCAAAATTTGACGTTGCAAAGTGACTTGTGTAATCTTATTTCGAACAAAATATTTTGAATTTATGAATCACTCAAACAATACTGCAAGATAAATATACTTATATATTAAAGAAAAGGAAGAACAAAAGACAGTATCCTGTGGAGCCTCCCCGGCGGCGGGCTTCCCCCACAGCAGCGCACACATTGCGCGAAACCGCCTGCTCCGTCTAAACCAACATCGCATCATCTCCCCAAAATTTAAGAGTTCGCTCCTCATCACTTCACTTCACGCACTCGAAAGTCAGCCCCAGCCCGAGCAAATTTGACGTCGAAAAATAAGCACAATCTTACCTCGAACGAAAACCTTTAGATTTTGACCAATTAATTGATTAATTGATGTGGAGTTTATTCGGCGAGCTCCTCTCCACAAAGACCGCACATTTTGCTTTGCTGAACTTGCCACCAAATGAAACTTAATTTGACTTAACTAAGTGACCAAAAGTGTACAAAGGTTAAAACAAATGATTTCATTTAATTTCATTTGATAACTTAACAAATTGTATAAAATACACATAATTTAAATGTTAATACGAGTAGGTACATGTCGTACATAAACCTGCGTCGTCTGTTACATAGGCTAGCATCCGACCACTATTTCGGACTACGGCATTATTATTTTTTAGCGTCTACTTCTATCTGGGTTAAGTTCAATTTTTTTTTCGTTCCTAAATGTGGTTGATCTTTTATTTTCTTTTTCAAGTACCAACTGACTTGGTCATGAACGGAGTGCACTTTGTAAGTGGTTTCTCGAGTAGGTAACTGAATCTCATTTCCCACCCCGTGATTAAAACGTGAGTTGACAACACACAAAAATCTTCGGATGAATCAACACAAAGTTTTGTATTTAAATGTCATCTTCTTCCTTGTTTTTTAAGTTTGTAAAGCTTGCTTCAGCATTTTCCCTGGTGGAACATTGTGCCCAAAATTTAAAAAGAGCGCCAGTCGTCGCGCCAGGCCTCCTTGAAAAATATTTGGCTTCGATTCCTCCTCAGTTCTGGTACTAACCAATTCCTGCACGCACACACAATTTTAGGTTTCCTATACCTGTATATATTGCAACATTCTAAACTATTAAACAAAAACTCACCTGGAGGAATAGACCATACCACTATTTCCAACCTTCTCAATCTATCCGTGTATTGCTGTGTGTTATTTTAATTAAAACCTTCAGTGCAGTCTATTCTTTCCTTATTTCTCTTACATTACACATTGGGCACTTTTAACCAAATTTTTAGAAATTATAAATCATTTATTGTATCAAACATGGTAGTAAAGATTATAAATAATAGTTTACGCTTCTTCCTTTTATTGATTCACGCCTGCACCGAAAATGCACGACGAATCAAGCCTCACGGGAGGAGTTGTTTGTTTTACGCATAGCAATGTCCAATTTCTTACACGCACTACGATAGTCCTTATTTTTATTTTAATAACACAAGTAGTTACGGTACGATAACGGCGCAAGGTACGGCGGGTGGTACCCAAGGCAATATACCTTTTTATTTATAAATTAACGTCGCGAACCTATCTCCTAGCACTATTACTGTAGATAAGTTAAAAACAACCCAACATTATCAAGTAAAAACGGTTGTCTTATATGTATTACATAAAACGTTTTTGTATTTTAACTCGACCCGTTCAAATATATTATTTGTTTACAATGAAACGTTCCTAGTCATTTATTTTCAACTGCAATAACATCGCGTATTTCTTTCTTTGTAACTAAATAGATCAATGCCTAACAAGTTGTGTTGCAGACTGAAAACAAAGAGAAGTAGATAGTCGTGGTAAAACAAGGTAAGTACACCTTAATTATCTTGCAAATAAAAGCGAATTTAATACTTGTCGTTTAATATACTTTCGATAATTTTCACGGTTGTTTTCACAACTATTAAGATTTAAAACGGGATATTTACCGTGGTACAATATATTTATTTCTATTATAATGAATTATCTATAACAATTTAAATAAATTAGAAATAAAATTAAAATCGCTTTAACGTTAGCTAAACTATAATTCTGTGTGAGTCTAACAAACCTCCGCTAGGTACCAATCAACAGTCGATACGAGTACGAGTAACATTATTAATAAAATACAGTAAAACTTCCAGATATTTATTTTAAGATGAAAGAATGTTATGTACCTTTTATAACTTATTAATGGATTCATATGAAAAAACATTTATTATATCCCAGTAGACTGCTTTAACTTGTATTGTAATCTTTTTTTTTTTTTTTAAAAAAAACGGTAATCATTCCCTCACCTTTTCTTTTTATGACAAATTTCGGTTGTCAAGTAATTACAAGTATTCGCAAAAAAATATATATATCGTACTTACAGTTTTCATCGTCGCCATAAATGTACTGTACGTTACACTATAGATATATAGATATCGGCTCCAGACACACTTACACCACACAGAGACACAACCTTCCCGCTCAGCGGCTAGCTCAAGACTGCCCTCTCTCTAGCCCCACTCCGCGTGGTGCGTGCGCAGGAGACGACAGATATTGGCTTCTCTTTCGCACATATACTACACAGACCCATCTCGCTTCTGAGCCATATCTACAAATTGTTTTCGAGAGTCATCACGAATCGTCTCGCGCGCAGGTTCGACGACTTCCAGCCTCCCGAACAAGCCGGTTTCCGAAAGGGCTTTAGTACCATAGACCACATCCACACGCTGCGGCAGGTTATACAGAAGACCGAAGAGTATAACCAGCCACTATGCTTAGCGTTCGTGGACTATGAGAAAGCCTTCGATTCGATCGAGACTTGGGCAGTGCTGCAGTCTCTTCAGAGGTGCCAAATTGACTACCGGTATATCGAGGTGCTGAAGTGTTTGTACGATAATGCCACCATGTCTGTCCGGCTCCAGGATCAGAACTCCAGACCAATCCAACTGCAGCGGGGTGTGAGACAGGGAGACGTTATTTCTCCGAAACTGTTCACCGCTGCAATGGAGGATGTCTTTAAGCTTCTGAACTGGAAAGGACATGGCATCAATATCAATGGCGAGTACATTTCTCACCTTCGGTTTGCCGACGATATCGTGGTCATGGCTGAGACCTTGGAGGACCTGGGCACAATGCTCGATGACCTCAATAGAGTTTCCCAACAAGTGGGTCTGAAGATGAACATGGAGAAGACAAAAGTCATGTCGAACGCCCATGTAGTACCCACTCCAATAAAAGTTGGGGACTCCGCTCTCGAAGTTGTAGACCATTACGTCTACCTGGGACAAACAGTCCAGCTAGGTAGATCGAACTTCGAGAAGGAGGTCAATCGTCGAATCCAACTTGGATGGGCAGCGTTCGGGAAGCTGCGCAATATCTTTTCGTCCCAAATACCGCAGTGTCTTAAGTCTAAAGTCTTTGACCAATGTGTGTTGCCAGTGATGACTTACGGATCTGAGACGTGGTCGCTAACGATGGGCCTCATAAGAAAGCTCAAAGTCACCCAAAGAGCGATGGAGAGGGCTATGCTTGGAGTTTCCTTGCGTGATCGAATCAGGAATGATGAGATCCGCAGGCGAACCAGAGTCACCGACATAGCCCGAAGAATTGCTAAACTTAAGTGGCAATGGGCTGGGCACATTGCACGTAGAACCGACGGCCGTTGGGGCAGAAAGGTTCTTGAATGGCGACCGCGCGCCGGAAGACGTAGTGTGGGCAGGCCCCCCACGAGGTGGACCGACGATCTGGTGAGGGTCGCGGGAAGCCGCTGGATGCGGGCAGCGCAGGACCGATCATTGTGGAGATCCTTGGGGGAGGCCTTTGTCCAGCAGTGGACGTCTTTCGGCTGAGATGATGATGATGATGATGAGATGGAATCGGAATGAGAGGGCTTCGGTTCATATCCGGCGTTGGTGTTGAATCCCAGATACTTAAATTTGTTTTACAATTCAGTATTTGCTTCTTGATTGCATATTTATTTTATACTTTTTTACAAGCGATATTATGTGTTTTTTGCCTAGCTCTAGTCGGAAACCAAATGGTATTTATTTAGTAGTAATCACTTTCTAGTAACAGCCTCTGTGGTCGAGTGGTCAAAAGCACGCCTGACATTATTTCGCCTCAGGTTCTAGGTTCGAAACCCGGTGGAGACTAGTCGAACAAATATCACTTTGTGAGACTTTTCTCAGTTTGATTATAAAATTGCAGGTTGAATCAACTGATTGCCCGAAAAGAAAGATGATTCCTTGCGGAAGGCACGTACAGCCGTTGGTCCCGCCTACTTATCTATGAATATAGTCGTTATAGGAGCATGATCTAAGAAAACAAGGTCCTGTATTCGGACCACGTGACTGACACAAGCCTACGTCATCATGCGCTGTTCATCCTTGTCTATTAACACGCATTCGACACGGGCGAACAGCAAGACCTTGTTTTCTTAGACCATGTTAAAGCCATGTCGGAAGCCTAAGACGGTTCTGTAATTCCGACACCAGGGTTTGTGAGGTAGGTTAACCTCGAAAAATCACACGATAAACAAGCAACTTTCTACTTAGTAATACGTAATTTATTTCACAACTAGCGACCCGCCCCGGCTCCGCACGGGAAAATGGTTATTGTGGGTTATCCTTAAGTATATTATGCATGTATTATACATATAAACCTTCCTCTTGAATCCCTCTATCTATTAAAAAAAACCGCATCAAAATTCGTTTCATAGTTTTAAAGATTTAAGCGTACAAAGGGAGGGACATAGGGTCAGAGAAAGCTACTTTGTTTTATACTATGTAGTGATAGTGATCTAATATAAACTGTTGCTATGGCTACTTACGTAATCAGTTGTATTACAGGAATGTAATCTAAAGATAATGTATTGTATTTAATATGTATTAGCAATATGAATAGTATAAGAATCTAAACAAGGCCGGGAGGCAATTTCCTGTGAGCCAAACCTAAACTTGTCACTAATAAGATTCTGTTATCTTTAGATTAACTTTCATACTAAATTTCCTGTATTATAAGAGAAGATTTAACTATCTTTCTATATAATTTTGGGGAACGAATAATGTTATATTTTACAAATTAGGTAATATTTAACAGCCCATACACATATGTCCCGCCGAGGGGCACGAACCTATCCTGAACAGGGCGAATAGGCCTTAGTCGACCACGCTGGCCCAGTGCGGGTTGGTCAACTAACTATAGGCTCCTTTAGAACACTTCATGACGTCATTCCGGAAGTTAATAAGCTTTGCTCAATCCAAGACCGGCTCTCGTCTCAAACAATGTACAAGTCTAAGCAATGAAAAGGAGATCAAACAATATAAAAGAGGGGATGCATTATCAGTTTGAACATTGCTACTATAGATATAGATTTATTTTATGCTAATATATTTTACACTTATCAATATTTCTTCATAATGAAAGCGTACATAGCTAATTTGTAATTTAATTTATTATACATATATAAAAGATATTAAAAATTTATCATGTTTACGAGCAGCAAAACGTTTTCTTGTTTTACATGAATACATAAAGTTCACGAATCCAATAAAAAAACTAAAATACTTAAACTAAAATACAAAACTCTAAAATTAAAACAGTGCAATTGTATTGTTAGTACCATGTAAGCTATAAAAACAAGTTAAATGTGTACCTAAAGAAAACTTAACATACCCCATTTTAAATGTTTTTTAAAATTAATTACTCGGCGACCAACAGAATGTCCAACAAACATTTTATTAGTGTGCGCCGGAGTTGCAAACTCGAGTGTGAAGCGCGAGTTAGTTTAGTTCGGCCGTCAAAGGAAAAGTTCCCTTCAGGTAACAACGCCCGCACCCGCCGGCGGGGGCGCGGCCAGAACCAAAATCAAAATTGAAAATCAGAGACGGAGCCCCTCAGGCGTCGTCTCCTTCACGATATTTTTCAATATCAACGCGCTAGGCCGTGGTCCGAGGCTCCCTCGAGCCGCCCCTAGACGCGTTGGTATATGACTTTTTGGGGTAGAGTGTTCCACTCCCCCGCAAGTCCGGTGAAGCTTGATTTGTCGTACCTTTTCGACACAAGCATAGGTCAATTCAAAAAAAAAAAAAAAAAAAAAGGAAAAGTTGTAGCTCACAAATTGCGTCCATAGTGGAACTACCACTGAACAACACATAGATGTCACTATGTGACAAAACAATATTATTTTATGGATACCAATGTAAACAGTACACAAGGAAATAATGCAATACAATAGTTAAGTCTAACAGGAAACATAATTTGTTACCCAAACTGATTTTAGCTTTTTTTTTATTACCTATTCAGATATAACATAAAATATAAACATCTACTTATTTATTTTGCAATTTAACATTTTATCGATCCATTCGTCAGTCAATCTAAAAATACTTATTAATATCGAAGCAAAATAAAAAAAAATAGGGCGCGAGCAGAGAAGCTAAGCTAACAAACAGTATCTGTAGGTCTGTATAATGTGTAGAAAGCGCGAAAGCCTCAAACAAACAGTATCTGTTGAAAAAGTAATTAACAAATACAAATTATTTGGTGATTTTATCAACCTTGATTGCTCTTACACGGAAAATGAACTTTTGTGAGTTACACCACTTTGTCCACGTGCGCTGAGCTGTGGAAGTCATTATCTCTTTGTGTATCTTTACAAAGCGAGTGGCGAGCGGTATATAATATTCTTTTGTTAAACTTTCAACCCGCGTTTAAGCTTTTACGTTGATACTACTTTTTACTTGTCAGCCAAATGTATTTTTTATCAAAATTGTGCTAAGCGCTTTAGTTAGTATTTAAATATTTTAAGAGCTCTTACGGATGAATTTCAAAAGTAGCCTGTAACGAGGTGCATTACGTGCTACCTCGTTCCCACTTTGTTTTCTACTTCATTTCTCATCTCATTTACATTTCTCATCTAAATTCAAATATATTTAATTTTGGAATTCATTCAAAATCATCCGTCAATCATCCATTTTTTATTATTCATTCCATCTTCGACTTTTACTCTAGTCGCATCTGTGTTTTTTACCATATTAAAATGTGTTTGTATTCGTGCTAATACTTATCTCAATATACTTTCTAAAGTTCAAAAGTCTTTATTACTTAACTCTGTGGTGTGGACGTGGTAAACTCAGTTCGTGTGTGTGTGTCTTTATCACACTTCTACCTGCTGAACATCTTAAACGTAGTTGCCCCGCAGGCTCGTTCAGGAACTAGACGAGCCGCGGGTGTAACACGCCTGTATGCTATGCAGTTTCATAAAAAAATATTTAGTTGTTTGTGCGTTAAATAGTGACAATATAATGACAAAATATATCATGTAGATTATGACATACTCGTATGTAGAATATGACAGTTAATATTTACAGTTAAATTTTACCCATAAAAATGTCAGGAAAAAGCATCTTGGTTGAAAACAGTGTACCTAACAAACATCAATTCTGAAATTTCCTATAATATTATTACTATGCGTGCCAAATAAGAATAGGACATAGTACCTTTTATTATCCACCAGCCGTCCGCCCGCGGCTACTCTAGCGTTGTTTTTCAACTTTTTCGTGGAAAAGAAATATTTTTGTGCAATTTTATTATTATTGTTACAAAGTAGAACAAAACATTTAAAAAAATAACAAAATCGGTAAAGCTTTCTCAAGTTATAGCGTGATCAAAAGAAAATGAGGTTCATGTATAAATAGATATAAAGTAATATTGAAGTAGGATTTTTTATTAAAAGCAGGAACAAAGACGTAATAAATAACATCACAACGTTTGTGATCCACTTTAGCAAATAGAGTCAAAAAGGAGGACAATATTGTCTACTTTGATGTTCTACTTTGTCACATGTATGAGCATGTCGTTTCGTTACAATTTTCCCGTTTCCTTTGATGTGATGATTTGTGTATTTATTATAATATGTCCGGAGTGGCTTAGAAGAGTTACTGTTCTACTTGTTCTATGTTCGTATCGTTCTTGTTATAAGTGTCAAATCTTTTAGCTTGTTATGTTATTTCGTTTTGTTTTTATTTTATTATTATATTGTTAACTAGTTTACTGCCTCGCGATTTTGTGCGAATTTTAGTTAGAGCCATGAAATTGATTCTTTTTTACATTAGAGCTAAATTATCCCTAGACGCTTAGACCTCATATTACATCAAAAAAATCCATTAAAATCTATTCAGTACATTCTGCTTCTTTTTTGTCGTTGCTTTTCTAACTAATATTAATTTAAACATCATAACATTTTATGTTATGACATAAAATCAAAGATATTTTAATCATCAATTTTTAAAAAATTTGGTAGGTTTTTTATGGTAAGTAAAATTTTACAAAACCATCTTGCTCTGTCTATAAATACTAAATCTCTCTATGATTTGCATGTTCATAAGGTGGTTCGTTCTTCACATTTTAGTTCTTTGTTTTTAAATTTAATATTATTATAAAAGCTATTGGTTTTCGTAATAATAACATTAAATTAAAAAAAAACGGAAAAATAACCCCCCACAAACCGTTACTTGAGCTGATAACCTTCAAATGGCTGAAGATATTTTCTTGGATCATAGCTAAGAATACATTGTAACATCTTGCAAATAAAAAAAACTAGATTAAAATCGGCGCAGCCATTAGGAACTACGATGATACAGACCTAAAAATAACGACGAAGCGGGACCACGCAGGACCTTTCCAACCTTTTTGCCACAGACAAACAGACAGACAGACAGACGGACAGACAGACACACACGTCAAACTTATAACACCTTATTGTCGGGGGTTAAAAAAATAAAAAATAAGTCTTAATTAATTGTGTTTAATCTGTTCAGCAGTACAGACACCTATCAGTTATTATGAGCTGATAACAAACTTATCATAATCCTTTGATTTCAAACACTAAGACTACACCGACTAACTCGGAGTGGCCTCAGCTCAGTCATCGCAGACCTTAGGGATTAAAGTGCCGTTATAAAGTGCTTAACTCCAGTTCAAAGTGTCAATTCCCCTCATCAAACTTCAGTGGGGATTACAGTGGCCATTTAGTTACTATTTGACCTCAAAGTTTAGATTTTCATTATGCTTTGAGGAACTGTCAACTGTCTTGTGGAAGCATCACTGTGCCACTTAAGAGTGAGACTAAAAATGTTAATTCCTTCTTAACAGTGCTAAAAATTATCTAAAAGTGTAGTTAAAGACTCAAGGTTATTGTGACAGTGTTATTACAGTGCGAAATAGTGAACAAATATCTATTTTTCGTGTCTAAAACCAACAAGTGACATATGAACAGTAGATAAAATATTTTCCTACCCCCCAAAAAACATTCAAAAATAAACAACCCTGACATTACTTCTGACATACCAGTGTTGCCATTAGTGTAAAAATCTGCTAAAATGTGATATATTTTTAATAACGATGGCGCAAAAAAATGTAGATGAAGTCAATGTCGCGGACGAAATACAAAAAAAAGATGGAACCAGAAAATTAGTCCAACAAGCTTTCCACAAAAGCATGTTTCTTTCTAAAACACCAAATGCAGGTGATCAGTTCATGTCAGACACTTCTGAAGGAAACCAGCTTGCTAACATAGAACAAACCTCTGCTGCTTGCCATAGCGTCAGTATTCAACCCCCATCATGGCAAAGAGTGCCCGAGTCTAGAAATGCTAAGAGAAAGAAAATTGCAAGTAGTCCTTCTCCTGAAGCTATCAAAACAACCAACCGATTCAGTGAACTGTCGATAGACCCTCCTGAAACAGAAATAGGGCCTACAACCCAGAAGACATCTAAACCACCACCAATCATACTCTATGGGGTAGAAGATGTAAATAAACTCACAGAGCTACTGAAAACAGTAGCTGAAAGAGAACAATTCACATTCAAAATTGTCACCAGAAACCAACTTAGAATTAGCTGCGTAGATATTGATATTTACAAAAAAATTATAGCTTTGGTGCGAGAACATGGCCTAATTGGACACACCTTTGTAAGAAAAGAAGATAGATGTTTTCGGATTGTGATTCGGAACCTCCATCCCTCAACACCCATTAGTGCTATAAAAGAAGAAATAGAAACAACTGGCAATGTAGTGTCAGGGGAAATAATCAATGCTAAATTTGGACCCTTAAAGAAACCCACATCTACATTCTTTGTGAACCTCATACCAGGGCCAAAAAACAAAGAAGTGAAAAATCTTAAATACATATATCACCAATCAGTCATAATAGAAGATCCAAAAAAACAGAAGTCCATTGTTCAGTGCCAGAGATGCCAACAATACGGACATTCGAAAAACTACTGCATGCGCCCTTACCGGTGTGTTAAATGTGGACAATCTCATAAAACTTCTGATTGCACTAAAAAAGACCGAACCACACCTGCAAAATGTGCACTTTGTGAAGGCCCTCATCCTGCTAGTTACAAGGGTTGCGAAGTTTACAGGGAGATCTTAGCCAGAAAAATGAAGAATAAAGTAGATCCAGCACCGATACCAATTATTAGATCACAAAATGATTCCGAGCAAATAAAGCCAAACTTTGATGCTAGTAAGACTTACTCAGCAGCCCTAAGAGGTTCTGATACCCATCCATGTACAGCAAGATCAAACGATAGTGATACAAATCAAGAACTTAGGGAACTACTTATACAACAAACTAAGAAAATGGACACTCTCCTCCAACAAATTAGTTCTCTTGTGGGACTAATGACCACTCTTGTCAACAAACTTATAAAATGATGCTAATCAAAATAGCAACGTGGAACATTAATGGATTGGCCCCCAACAAAAACGAAGTAGAACTGATGATGGCGGAACACAAGCTTGATGCACTATTAATTACTGAAGCACATGGCACGGCAAAAACTTGTATTAAATTTAACAACTACCAATGCTACATCACTTGTCATCCGGATGGGACTGGTCATGCTGGAACTGCTATTATCATTAGAAAATCCATCAAGCATCACATTATGCCAAATTTCGAAACGGAACATATTCAAGCCACAACAGTAGCAATTGAAGATGATTCTGGACTGATAAACCTGTCAGCTGTTTACTGTCCACCTAAACATAAAATTGACGAAAGTATATTCTCGGAGTTCTTTGCAAGCCTTGGCAATCGCTTCATTGCAGGGGGAGACTGGAACGCCAAGAATACATTTTGGGGATCCAGATTAACTACTACCAGAGGAAGACAACTTAAACTAAGTCTTGACAGCAAAAATCTTATAGCAATGTCATCTGGAGAACCAACATATTGGCCTACTGACAGAAATAAAAAACCCGATCTTTTGGACTTCTTCATAACTAAGGGTTTCTCGAGACACTATCTGCAACCAGAATCTTGCCATGATACTTCATCAGACCATTCACCTGTGTTACTAACAATAAGTACGATGATCATCAAAAAAGAGAATCGAGAAACACTGTATAACAAATTTACTGACTGGGAGTCGTTTAGAGACTATATTGACGAAAAACTAGAACTGAAAATCGCTTTAAAAACCCCGGAAGAGATAGAAAATGCGACTAAATATATAACGACTCTTATCCAGGAAGCTTGCTGGTTAACCACTCCACAAATAGATAGCGTTGTTAAAGAAACGAACTATCCAGCACAAATCAAAGCAGCTCTCTTGGAAAAACGCCGCCTAAGACGAGTCTGGCATCTAAGCCGTCTGGACGTGGATAAAAAAGCTTTTAATAAGGCTGCCAGGGAACTGAAGGTAATGCTCCAAAACTGGCGAGATGATACTTTGGAGATGCAGTTGGAATCACTGACAGCCACTGCGAAGACGGATTATTCACTTTGGAAATTTACGAAAAAATACAATAGACCACAGCAGACGAAACATCCTATACGAAAAGACCAAAGTTGGGCACGAACACCACAAGAGAAGGCAGATGCTTTTGCGGAACATCTAGCAAAAGTTTTCCGCCCTAATGATACCCAGGATGAAAGTGCTGACAAGCAAACGGAACAAATTATCAACCAGGATCTCCAAATGTCACTTCCCCCAAAGCCTGTTACTGTACGTGAAGTATACAAAGTCATAGGGAATCTTAAGGATAAGAAAGCCCCTGGATTCGACCTCATAACCAAAGAACTACTGAAAGAACTTCCAAAAAAGGCCATTGTGTTTCTAACCACTCTGTATAATGGTATCCTACGAGTACAATATTATCCCCAGCTATGGAAAATATCACAAATATTAATGATACATAAACAAGGAAAACCACCAAACGATGTTTCTTCCTACAGGCCCATTAGTCTTCTACCTGTCCTATCAAAAGTATTCGAAAAGCTTTTACTACACCGACTGCAAATCTTTCTCCATGAAAAAGATGTTGTACCGGACCACCAATTTGGTTTTAGAGAAGCCCATTCTACAGTTGAGCAAGTTCATAGGGTAACAGAAAGGATACGCAAAACACTAGAAGAAAAAGAGTATTGTTCTTCTGTATTCTTAGATATCCAACAAGCTTTTGATAAGGTCTGGCACAAGGGCCTACTTTGCAAAATAAAGACTTGTCTCCCGCACAGCTTCTACATACTTTTAAGTTCTTATATACTTAATCGACAATTCCAAGTGAGGGAAGGAGATAAAACTTCAAAATTCCATGAAATAAGAGCAGGAGTTCCGCAAGGTTCAGTACTGGGACCGGTGTTGTATACGATCTATACATCTGACCTACCTGTGGTGGAAGGAGTCACGACCGCCACATTTGCTGACGATACCGCCATCCTGGCAAGTGATAAGGATCCTTCTGAAGCAACGCTGAAACTGCAAAAAGGGCTTGACAAAATTACGGACTGGCTAAGAACATGGAAGATCAGAGCTAGTACATCTAAGTCGGTACAAGTTACGTTTACACTCCGCAAAGGAAATTGTCCTCCAGTAACCTTAGATAATACAACATTACCGCATCAAGACTGTGTGAGATATCTTGGGTTGCATCTTGATCGTCGATTAACTTGGAGCCATCACATTAAAACTAAGAGAGACGAACTTAACATCCGCTACAAGAACCTGTATTGGATTATGGGTCGAAACAGCAAATTGTCCATAGATAACAAGTTGCTCATCTATAAAGCTATCCTAAAGCCAGCCTGGATGTATGGCATACAACTGTGGGGGAGTGCCTGTAACTCCAATATATCTCCACTTCAAAGAATGCAAAATATGATTCTCCGCAATATAAGCCAAGTGCCGTGGTTTGTAACCAATACTGAGATCCACGAGCACCTTCAAATGAACACTGTTAAGGAAGAAATCCATAACACAACACAAAACTATATGGAAAGACTTGAAAGTCACCCTAATAAGCTAGCGAAATCATTAACAAGTCGAAGCTATGTTAAACGTCTTAAGAGAAAGGACATTCAAGATAAATGAATGACCTAATGTTTTACTGAAGAGTAGATGTCTTTACTGGAAGACACACTCGCATGCCAAACTTTTCACATATCTGTTTATAGCAAGATGCTGATTGCAGATGATAATTACAGAAAAAAAAAAAAAAAAAAAATTATGCTTATGGAGGTTATGGGAAAGAGTTTTTTTTTTTCATATTAAATTAAGGCATTTTTAATTTATTTATTTATTTATCATTTATTGTACACAATATTATTTACAGGAATAAACATTAAAAAAAACAGATACAACAGGCACAGCTTATTTCTTACGAAATGTCTTATAGTTGGCCTTGTCATTTTTAATTTTTTATATTATGGTTCAATTGTGAAATATTTTTTCAAATAAGTTACTAATATAATCCCATCTGAGGGCACGGCAGTGCCACCGCCAAGTCGATATATCATACCACAAATTAATCAATCAGTTTTTTAGCCTGTGTCGTAACTCAGATCATATTATAATGGTCATCAGCTTTCACTTGTATAACGATCCCCAACTCACCTCACCTGCCAATCGTGGGAATTATGATAACATCTCCCTTTTAAGGGAGAGTATGGCCTAAGGCCAGCATTGGACTGTTATAAGCTGTTAGTATTAACACTTTTAATGCCCAGGGCCCATATTGTGTGTCTGTTATAACTTTCGCCACACGCTCAAGACCCAGCTACCAGGCTCAGTATAGGTGTTACAGTTAAATACCGTTTTTCATTAAAACTAGTTTGTACTATAATATGCCTTTGGGCATTTCAGAAAACATGTGAATAGGATATGGCTTTAAAAGTGTTAAAAGTGACGAGCTCCGCCAAATTATTTTGTAACAAAAGTTACAAGCGAATCACTCACAGTAACTGTTATTACTCCATCAAACTTGGGACCCTCCAACCAAACTATCCCAATAAATCAAACAAAACCCGCAACATCACACAGATTTTTCCTCGCATCCGAAGAATTTATTAAACGACATAATTCAATAGTTACACTCAATATATCAATAGGGGGAAAGGTTTTAGTAAAATGTGGCGAAATTTTTTACGCAACCATTCGCATTTATCACTTGGAGAATGAAGTTGTAATCATAGTACCAGATTTATGGGCTAGAGGGCTCTGGCGAAGCAGTCCGTTTTTCATTTGTTCGAGTTCATAAGTTTGGTAAAGAAAATATATTTGGGTTCATTTGGGGGACATTTTTGTGTGGACTGTCCTTTATTTGTGACGTAATAAAAGGGAATTATAAAAAAATGGTCTGTGTTGGTCAGATTTCGTATTTGACCAATTAGGGGCCTAATTTAAACCATTTTATAAGTAAGACAAGTATTTGCCGGTAATCTATATTTCTCTTATTATATATAAATAACATAAGTCATGTTGAAAGTGATTATAATAATTTATCATCATAATGCATGACAGACAAAATTTCTTCCTTATTATATTACTATGAACTATTTAAGCGTACAGCTTGCTTTTATTTAAAAAGAGCAAACGAAAAAACATTTACAATGTAAAACATAACAAATTCATTTTCATCATATCACGAACAGAATTTTCAAAACATTATCTAACATAAATTCTTCATAGCATCCATCATAGAGACAGCCTAAAGGCTTTACCAATCGAAATAAATATTATATTAAATAAAAACAAAGAAACATTCCGAAAGGTAAACAGGTGCTTTTGTCAATCGAGCAAAGCGCAAAAAACAATACCATTTACAGTAAAGCCTAGGGATGGGAAAAAACAGGTGAAAATAACTGTGACCAAAACTGAAAATCTTGTAAGTAACAACACTAACAACTTGTATTTCTTCTATAAACAAAACAACGGAAATCGAAAGACCGAAGACATTATTATTTACCATACTTTAGCCTCATGTAAGAAATTAAACAATCCTACATAATAATGAAAATAGGAATGAGATAATATTTTTTTGTAGGAGTAGGTACTAAAGAAATTCAACAGATATTTCAGCAAGGCGGGCAAACTTGCAATCTTGTAGGTACTATTGCTCAAGTAAAGTAACTAAAGACGATACCATAAATAACGTATTTTAATCGCGTTTCATGTTTCATTAAAATAATTTTTTGTTTGGTTGTTTCTATCTCCAATTGTAGTGTTTCTTTTACTTCAGAAAAGAACATCTAATTGTGATTCTATTAGGAACAGTAGGAACATCAAACCTATTTCCATTATAAGGTTCTTTCTTTCCATTTATTGTCATTAAATAATCATCGAACACCTGTTATTAAGTAACAGTTATTGACTGCAAGCATTAACCTAGTTCATCCTTTTACGTAAAAACCTGCCTGACCCGATCTCCGGTGGTGGCTTATAAATCAGTCGTTAGGTAGCGGGTTCGACTCCGGCCATAAATATATCAGCTGACAATTACTTGAGTAACCAACGGAATCCCTCTTGTTTCACTTTGGTCCATTTTACCCCAAAACGGATTTTTAAAAATGGGTTGAAAGGGCACTTCAGGACTTGGGCCTTTTTTTTGTTTTTTTGTTTTGTGGTTGAAAGATACCAGGGGACCGATTTGTTTTTGAGGAGATTAAGTACTCATGTGTTTTGTAATATCCGTCCGCGTAGGCACCAAGCAAATCGTTATTTGCTTGGTATTCTCGCCAGAGATTGTCTAGACGCCCCATAATTCTTTGCGTTGCGTCTAGAGTTTTTTGCTCCATTCCTGCATGTTTCCAGTCTCCAAGAATGTTCTCCATCTTCTCCACAATCTTAGACTGGGCTTGCAGTAATGCTTCCATGATGATAGTGTTAGCTGCTGCTGATGATACTGATATTAATGCTTTCTGCTTGCTTGTTGATCACTGCTGCTGATGATGATGCTAATGCTTTCTGCTTGCTTGCTGGTTTCTGTTGCAGTTTAATGCTCTGTGGCCTCGCACGGTATTTGCGCCTTCTCAATATGACCGGTGAGACCCGCTTCTGGGAGGCCGGTCAATCGATTCGCTACCGAACACAAGGAACACGTGCACACTAAACTGATCCGGCTCGAAGGACCAAAATGTGCGTGATGGTAACGCACGTTGCTATGATAATCAAATCACTGATAGAAAGTTAAATGCTTTTATTGATAACTGTAAGATTTATGTGAACGATTGATAATGAGTACACGCGATGTGAGTGCTAAACGCGGACTGACGTAATTACAAGCTAATTAATACATTGTGGAGTAAAAATGCTAAATCTACAATAAATTGCAATGTGCGGTGTTTACACCGTACATATGGACTTCTAAAATTACTTTAAATGGGTATCGATTCAGATAATTAACAGAAAAAGCGACACGTAGGTACCAATGTGTTTTAGATTTTCTAATTTATATATATGTTACAGGAAATGTGTGAAATCCAGGAATTGTATACAATGACGGATTTCACACATTTCCGTTAACATATATACGTTTATTCGAAACTCTTACAGTGAAGGAAACCATCTAAGTACTCGTAATTCAAAATTTGCTTATGAAGTTGACCAACCCGCACTGAGCCAGCGTGGTCGACTAAGGTCTATTCACCCTGCTTTCAGGGTAGACTCGAGCCCCTCGGTGGGAATATGTGAGCTGGCATAATGATGCAACTAAAACTAAAATTGTCTTTTCTCAGTACATTCACTTAGTTTACTATGAAATGAAGTGTTCGGTAAAATAGAAAAGATACACACATATATAGGTACTACAATGTAGTTATTTTATTTCCTTTTATCTGAAAGGGAATAAAACCTAACTACTACCAATAGCTTTTAAAGAGGAAGGGAATTAGATTATCCAATGAATAAAATAGTTAGCTTAGTAGTTAGGGTACTGTAGTCAATGCTTGCAATGAAACTTTTATTTTATTATCTTATTTTATCCTACTTTATCATAACTTATCTTATATTATCTTATCTTATTTAGCCGAAACTGTCCCACTGCTGGTCAAAGGCCTTCCTCCTTTTCTTCCACTGCTCTCTATCCTGAGCTACTACTGACCACTTTTTTAAGTAGTCCTAAACTGTCCCACTGATGGGCAAAGGCCTCCCTCCTTTTCTTCCACTGCTTCCTATCTTGAGCTACTTTTGACCACTTTTTTAAGTAGCCGTAAAGCTCGTCCCGCCATCTCCTACGCGGCCGTCCACGTCTACGCCTATTGGTTGGTGGGTTCCAGACCGTGGTTTCTTTAGCCCATAGGTCTTGGGGCATGCGGCAGACGTGTCTTTGGGCCTTTAATTTTCATTAAACACAAAAATTTGACAGTTAGTATGGTACTTGTATTTGCGCGTTTGCAATGATTGAGATATTTTAGCTGCGCTGAAATGATTAAATGTCTTGTTTTTTTTATATTTAATCTAAAAGCTGTAAACTTTGAAATCGACAAATCGTTGCTACACTACTGTGTACAATAGTTTTACTAAAAATAAAAAAAATAAAACAACTTTATTTCAGACACTTATTAAAGCCCTTTTTATAGCTTTTTAAACTCAGGGGAGATATTTTATTCTTTCAGTAAAAGAATGCTTACAAAATTATCCAGTGTTTAATGTATACCTACCTATTTTAATAAAACTTCGTGTCTTTGAACCTGATCACATATAAGTTTAATATTTTGAAGATTTTTGGATACTTGGTAAATAAACGTGTATTTAAGACGGTTTATGTTTCATTTTGGTAGCGGACTTTTATTAGATAACTTCAATTTATTATATTTACTACGGAATCCTTCGAAAACATTTCTTGACTCGCACTTACTTTTGCTCAGTTGTTTCTTTTACAAAAATACGGTTATCCGAGTTGAAACAAAAGGAAATGGTTTTCAATGTAAACCTATTCTCTTGTCTTTACTATTGGCACAGTCTTCTTCTGTGCCAATAGTAAAGAAGATAGATATAAGGGAATTATTTTACACCCTATGAGAAAATAGAGTGCTATCTAAGATTATAAAGTAAAATGCTTGCTTGCTTGCTTAACGTTAGGGTTTCAACGTCAAACAACCTCACAAGCCCTCGTGTCATAAACTTTGAACCGCCTAAGGTTTCTAACATGGCTCGCATACGACTACATCCGTAGATAATAGCCGGGACCAACGTCTTGGCTCTCCGAAGCACGGAAATACCTTTTTTTTCGGACAATCAGATGATTCGGCCTGCAATGTCCTAACCAATCTGGGGAAATGTAACAAATGTTATATTTGTTCGACAAGAGATTCAAACCCGGCACCTTCGTTATATAGATAAGGTGAAGGTTTTGCTGCTCGACCACGGAATCGATAATAATAATAATAGTAATATGTGGGACATCTCACACACGGCCATCTGACCCCAAACTAGATAGATAGAGCCTGTACTATGGGTGTCAGACAGCTGATATACATAAATATATAAATATACAATATCCAGACACAAGGCAAACACAAGTGCTCATCACACGAATATTTGCTTTAGGCGTGATTCAAACCCGCGGGGCCCTGTACTTCGAAGGCAAACATACTACCAACTAGGCTACGGGGCCGTCTCAAATGCTGTAAGATGATAAACAAAGACATTCAAGGACCCTCCATAGTCATTCATAACGTATAAACGCAAGTACGATCCAATTACCATAGATACTAGTAGGTATCTAATGGTATCCAGTGTGAAGGTAATTGTTATGGATTGTCTCGGATACGTGATAATCTTGAACAGTCCAACTATGATAAATGATGTGCTAAGATGTTTAGTCATTGTTTTATTAGCCTGAAAACTACATTTAAGGTATAATTTTTATCAGCGCACAACATTAAAAGGGATGAACTCACCCATGAAACTGAACAACCTTCTCTATGGAATATAGTCCGAAAAACAGATCAGAAAAGAACACACAATTTTTGAAAATATCACCATTTCCTAATTTTCGCACAGTAATCTACATATATACCTACTATAATAAAACTGAAGAATCGGCGTGTCTAAACATTGTATAGTTAAAAAAAAACTGCAGTGCTATTCTCTAAGGCCGATTTCTAGTGCTCGAAGCTGAATCCGCCGTGAGTTTACAAATCGGCATTCTGTAAACCTCGATACGTAAGACGAATGCACACTAGCGCTACGCGTGCGGGCGCGGCGGCGAGTTGAACTAAAGCAGCTTCGAGATTATGACATTTAAGTATGGAATGACGTATAAATTGGCATTCTCATTGTAGATGATAAAGGGAGTGTAGCTGAACACAAAAATACAAGTATTGAAAAAAAATCCTGTCTTTCTGTCTGTTTGTACCCGCTTATCTCTGGAACTACTGGACGGGTCGTACCTTATATCCCCATTCAACATCTCACATACTTTTTACCAAAGGAAATTAAAAAAAAAACAGCGCGTGCGTTGCCGTGGGCGGACAGCTAGTTAAATAATAATTTCAATAAGATTAAAATTAATAAAATAAAATAATAAAATCACTCAATTTACATCAAAATTATTATTCTCCATAATACATTGACTATGTATTGTTGTGCTGTTTAAATGTGCTTAGTTATGCTTATGCTCCATATTTCTATACCATGAATGTCATGATACGATTCACGTATACGAGTATCCACGTCCGTTGATCAAACGAAACCATCCATATCTATTACGTGATCGTTCTACCTATTAGATCCATACATGCATACCGTTATGCATAAAGAGATGCTCGTTTCCCTAATAGGCTGAGCAGAGCCAGTTAGAATCATGCCTGAATTATTACTGGCTGTCTTTGATAGCAGATTTGTTTTATTACCTGAATAAAGTATGTTATTAATTTTATTTTCGTATCTTTGTTTCAGATGTGATACGATTTGACCTCGTTTTGGTGATGGGAATCGAGGTTAGTAAATAAAAATATTTTAATTTGATCCAATTGCTTTTTTTAATACGATGATTAAAAAAAAACAATTAAGTAAGAAAGGTATTTATTATTATGATGATTATACGGAGTGAAGGGAAATTACATTTGAATACTAGCTTCCCTCCTTCCCGTGAGTATGAGTTTAAGTTATATTAGTGTACAGTTTCATTTAAATTCATTCAGTCGTTATTGCGTAAAACACTAACAAACATTCATCTGTCCTCACAAACTTTCGCGTTTATAATTCGCGTCCTCTGGGACAGTGATACTTGCTATTCTTGCGTATGGGTGTCTGTATGTGCAGAAGCCAGCACATATGAATGGACACGAAATTCATCCCTACCACTACGATATACGAGCGTCCTCAAGGCCAAAGTGTACAGCCACATGTGCTGGTTTCTGTACATATGATGTTTCAGTGTTTTCATGGAAGTTTGTTGATAATGTTGATATTATCATACATAACTCACTCCTTTTCCGTATAGCCAAATTCAGTACAAATTGTAGAATAGAATAGAATAAAATACAATACAATATACTTTATTGCACACTAGACGCAATAGGATCAGTAAATTTACAAAAAAAGAAAGAAAGTGTACATGTGGCGGCCTTATTGCTGAGTAGCAATTTCTACCAGGCAACCTTATATGTAGATTTGATCTGTGCTTGCATCATAAAAAACATAACACTACATTCTAATTAAATAAATTTCGCGATTCTTGCAGAAAAACATATATATTGAAAGATCGCCTGCATTCGATGAAGGTAATTGAAAAAAAAAGAAAAAACAGTTTCATCCATCATTTCTCTGCGGCATTGTTCAAAATAAAAACGAAATAAACTTGTTTACTATAATGGTGTTCCGTGCAATAAATACGTCAGGAAAATAATAAAAAAGTGTATGGGGCGGTCATTCATCACTGTCAAATATTAGTATAACACCTTTATATATACCATACAACATCGTATGGAGCGGTGAGCGGTGTGACCTACTTCCCAAACTTTTATTTCAATGGCGATCAAGAGGTCGTGTAAGAGCTATGCATTGTTGCTTAAGGTCATAAGTATGTCGGCGGCAAATCGTAGAACTCGTCATCTTTAACCCGCGACGAAAAAGAGGGGTGTTATAAGTTTGACGTGTGTGTCTGTCTGTCTGTCTGTGGCATCGTAGCTCCTAAACGGATGAACCGATTTTGATCTAGTTTTTTGGTTTGCAAGGTGTCACAATCGAGAGTGTTCTTAGCTATGATCCAAGAAAATATCTTCAGCCATTTGAAAATTATCAGCTCTTTTCTAGATGTTGATAGGATCAAGTAAAAGTTTTGTGTCGGGGGTTTTTTTTTTTTTAATTTAGTGTTATACATAATGCTTCGGCATTTTACAAACATTTGGCATTCTGTAATATGCCAAAGGCAAATTCATGGTCTAAGAAAACAAGGTCTAACCATTAGACCACGTGACTGACACAAGCCTACGTCATCTTTCGCTGTTCATCCTTGTCGAATGCGTGTTAATAGACATAGTTTGTGTCAGTCACGTGGTCTAATAGTTAGACCTTGTTTACTTAGACCATGAGTAAATTGTAGAACGCATTCTTCTTCTCAATGACCAACGTGACACAATGGAACTAAACGATGATGTATTGATTACAAGTGGCTTTCAATTTAATAATAAATAATATATTAAAGATAGTTATAAAAATCAATTTATTCACTCACTAACTCCACTAATTTCGCAGAATTGAAATTGTTTTATTCATTCTCTTCGCAAACCGTTGTAGATTTCGTCGCCATTGTTGTTATTTTGACACAACAGCGCCGCGCGTGGACAGATTAGGAAACAATTAGACAATTTGCCGCGGCATTTTACAAAATGCGCTCGACTTCTTTTGGCATTTAATAAAATAACAAGGCATTTACAAGTTACTTACCTTTGGCATATTGAAAAACAGCGAGAGTTTGTAAAATGCTGATGCATTCTGTAAAATGACGAATTCTACGATTTTCCGACAACATCATATCATACTACGTATTATAAAGAAGAAAGATTTGTATTTTTGTGTGTGTGTTTGTAATGAATTAACTCAAAAACTACTGAACCGATTTCAAAAATTCTTTCACCATTAGAAAGCTACATTCACCCTGAGTAATACAGGCTATCTTTTACTGCGGGAAAATGCCTCATTCTTACGGGAATAACTGTTCACGTGGGCGGAGCCGCGGCGGAAATCTAGTAATTTATACAAGGTCTGTAGTTATACGTGAAGTTCCATATATCAGTTACAGAACCCTTTTTCACTGGCATCAGCACCCAACTGAATAGGATTCGAAGTGGTCGTGAATAGCTCATACATGGCCCTACCGAAGGGCTCGAGCCTTTCCTGAAATAGGGTGAATAGGCCTTAGTCAACCACATTGGCCTAGTTCGGATTGGTAAATTGCTACAAAAATTTATTGGAAATAGTAACTACTCTGCTCTGCTGTATAAAACATTCTTAAAAATTTTTATATAACATGATAATTAAAAAATTAAATTCTATTAAATTAAATAATGTTCTATTTATAATAGTATGCATAGGGGTGTATGTACATTTTGTCCATATTTTTAAAAAACCCCGTCACAAAACTGTTACTAACTACTAACTAGAAAAGAGCTGATAAGATAATCTCAAAATGGCTGAAGATATTTTCTTGGATCATAGCTAAGAACATTCTCGATTCATTGTCATCATCATCATCATCTCAGCCGAAAGACGTCCACTGCTGGACAAAGGCCTTCCCCAAAAAAACACTCTCGATTATAAAAACAAAAAACCCAACCCAATCTTATTATCTCCTTGCAATAAAAAAAAACTAGGTCAAACTCGGCGCATTCGTTTAGGAGCTACGATGCCACAGACAGACAGACACACACGTCAAAGTTATAACACCCCTCTTTTTCGTCGGGGGTTAAAAAAAGCAGCATTAATCCACCAGGCAACCCTTTGGATGCAGGATTAATAATAATAAATAGCTGCGAGACATTGCGTAAAATACACAAGGGAAAAATAGATAGGTACATACATACTAATTTGAGCAGTATTCTAAACTTTATAACATAAATAGAAAATAAATAAATCCTACATCAAAAATTGCCTAAAATTATCTATTAAAACATGTAATACTTACCTATATATAATTATTATTTTGTCGTAAAAATGTCTAATTACTTTTTTTTTTTTAATACGTTTCATTTCTTCTATTTTATTCTGTGTACTAGATATCTCAAATCACTTAATTGAATCTCTTGTCTTATGTTACCGCCGTTTGAGATAATCGTATTACTAACCGTGCGACGATATTACAAACCGGTGTGAAAGGGCTATATCCCTATTAGATTTGTCGCAAAATTACTGGAGCGTAGCAAAGGACGTGGAATAATCTCGTCCATTGGGAACTGGTAAACGCCTGACACCGGTCCCGTTTGATCTACTTTCTATTGCTCGTGGTGTTAATTGACTAACTTTTTGACTGTTTTGAATTTTGACTTAATTTTGCAGCAGCCCACCATGCAGGGAGAAAGATTTTTTTGGTCGTGAAATTTAACCGATTTTTTAACTGAAACATATATAATTGTAGTACTCATGAAACTGAACAACTTTCCCTAAGAAACAAGCTTGCAATCTCATAATTAATATTCAACTTTTTATTCTGCAGCCCACTAATAATATGAGTCGCCAAGAAATCATTTATTCCACCTTTCCTATATTTTAAATCGACGTGCTCTTTTATTTTATATTAGACTAGCTTTAACAGTTTTACCCTTTGGAACGAGGGATTTTCCCGTGGTAAGTTACTCTTCAAAGTCTATTCTATCTTTATACCAAGTTTCAATAAAATAAGTTCAGTAATTTTGGAGCCATTTCAATGCAAACAAACAATTAATCAAATCTTTCCACTTTATAATATAGTGTAAAGTACAGACTGGCTTACCTCCATAAATTTAGTCATAAGTCCCCCTATGGGTAATAATACATATTATTATATATGACTAACACCTGTTTGCACTAACCTTGTCTTAGGCTTTTCATAGTTAAGAAAGACCTAATCTAACTGAAACTTAAAAATTATTGGTTTTCACTAATAGTTTATTTGGGCTCATAAAGGTAGGCAGAAACTTAGCAATTTAAAAAAGGCAGATGGTTACTAGCAAACAAAATTTTTACCAAATCTCACCTAAATACTTTAGGCATCAACTTGAGTGATTCTTAAGTTTAGTGCAAATGGCTGTGAGTGATGTAAGTGTCCTACAATGTAAATATTATGTATTACAAATGTTTTACAAATGTAAATATTATATGACAATTAAAATATAATTGCTCATGTATACCAAAACAACGCCTCCAATTACTTCCTATTTTACGGTTATTATTACAACGTTATTCATGGTATCCAACATGCGGTTGTAAAGTCCACCCATGGGGGGTGTGACTCGTCACGCCACGAGGGTTGTATACGAGGAAACCTCTTTTAGTCACGGAACCAGAGATTAAACAATATTAGGCGCAGGCGCGACAGTAGTACAAGAAATATAGCGCATATTGAGCGCAGTAGGGCGCTCAATTCTGCCAAATCATACTTCATAGTCATACTAATCATGCTAATATTATAAAGATTTGTATTTGTATTCAAAAATTCTTTCACCATTAGAAAGCTACATTCATCCTGAGTAACAATAGGCTACCTTTTACCGCGGGAAAATGCCTCATTCCCATAGGAAAAAAATATATCCTTCAGCTTGAGAAACTTCAAAAAGTATTCCTCAGTTTATAGAAAGAGAAAGGAAAAACATTTATTCAACTAGTATTCATTCTATTTTTCTCCTTGTATCCATGTTAAATTCTTAGTAAATTGCAGTGCAATGTATACGGACAACTTATGGGTATGAATTCTTCAGGTAACAACGCCCGTACCCTCCGGCGGGGGCGCGGCTATAACCAAAATCAGAATTTATAATCAGAGACGGAGCCCCTCAGGCGGCGTCTCCTTCACGATGTTTTTCAATATTAACGCGCTAGGCCGTGGTCCGAGGCTCCCTTGAGCCCTAGACGCGTTGGTATATGACTTTTTTTGGGGTAGAGTCTTCCGCTCCCCCGCAAGTCCAGTGAAGCTTGATTGGTCGTACCTTTTCGAAACAAGCATAGGTCAATTCAAGAAAAAAAAAGTAGCAGCTGCAGTACCGTAGACTTTTTACTGAACAATAACTATATACAGTATATACTTGTGAAGCTCATTATTTGTAAAAAAAAATCCTAGTTGTAAATGACAATTATTGTTTGTAAGTAATCATTATACCATGAAGGAAGAAAAAAATTTACGCGCCCAATGGGTGCGCCCTTTCGGTGGAGGTTGTCAGTTATATGTACCTACTCATTTTAATGTACGTTAATCTCTTCAAAATGATTTTAAAAATAAAACGTTACATTTTTGTATCAAAAACATAAAAATCTGCGCGGGCATTGTTTTCAATCCATCATTACCTCTCGTTACTCGTTAACAACACAGCATTCCTCTTTTTTATCCAATAAATCCACCCTCTATCCCGTATGCACTAGAACAAGGGTTATTGGCTCAAATCAATGGACCCCTATGGAACCAAAATAAAACTCTTCAAAAACAAGCCAAACACGGACCCAATCCCGGTAACTGTCAATTGTTTTATACGAGTATGCAGGAATTCCAGAATTTAAATGAACGTGGTTGAAACAGTGTTGATAGTTTTATACAATTTTTATTTAGTTTTAAATGTCTTTTTTGTTGTAAATGGATCCACTAGTGGAACTTAGTGGTGGAACCAACTGTCCGAAATGATTTTTTTAACCTATGTATGTGTAAAAATACCATGTATTTGTAGATATGGAATGTAAAGGTTAGGTAAGGTTAGGTTTAACTGACAGCACCCGTTTTTTGTAACAGGCTGCATATAAACTTGAATATCGTCTCTGATGGTTTTGATCTTTAAGATGAACACTAACCAATTGGTACGAATTTCATGGTCTAAATAGGTACAATATTTTTTATTTTATTGTTTTTTTTTCTTTTTTGTCCTCAATTTTTATAACCACACAAAAGCCTTAACTACACATATTGAACCGTTTACTGCTGGTACTGGGCTACTTTCTTGGTCAAGAGATGTTGTCATAGTACCCACGCTTGACAGGTAGTTTGGGGAAATTACTAATAGAAGTGAACCAAAAAAAAAAGGAATAAGAAGAGGTAAGGAGGCCAAGAAGTCAAGTAGTTAGCTATAGAGAGGTGACCATTGCTCCACGGATACCCCACAACGCGGTTCCGCCGCCGCGCCGTCCCAAACATCTCCGTTCCGAACCTGACGACGAAATAACTGATGCAGTTAAAGCAGCCAAAGAATTTAGACTACACCCAACAGAATGTCCTTTGGGCCCGTACCCGGCAGCGGGGGCCCGGCTAAAACCAAAATCAAAACTAATAATCAGGCGTCTTCTGTTTCACGATGTTTTTCCGTATCAACGCGCTAGGCCGAGGTTCGAGGCTCCCTTGAGCCACCCCTAGACGCGTTGGTACATGACCACTCTGGGGTAGAGCCTTCTGCTACCCTGCAAGTCCGGCGAAGCTTGATTCGTCGTACTTTTTCGACACAAGCACAGGTCAATTGAAAAAGAAAAACAAAGCTCCATGGATAAGAACCTTGCTCTTACATTTTGATTGATACACTCAAGTGAATAAACCTGTCTATTTGATAGGATTAAATGCCTCGTCAGCCTAGCCTGACGTCACGTAAAACAAACTATTGACTTTAATCAAATACATACGTCTTATCCGGTCTGTACATTTGTTCACACTTTTAGTCTTTGTACGGAAAACGATTTAGTTTTAAAATAGGGTCATTGGACAAGGCCAATTCGCGGGTAGCGTGAGATTGTGAGATCAAATTCCATAATCTACGAAATGATATTGGAAAGAAACAAAATTTTACGTATTTCTGAAGTTAGGTTAATTTAATTAGACTTATTTTAATGGCATTTAATTTGTCTGAATAATAAATAGTACGTTTCTCTCCTAATTTGAAAGCTACACTCTAGTACATACGTTCTTTTTCAATATATTATTTTGGTACGAAATCTTATCTCGCCTATTTCGCTACGGAATACGGGAGCTTCTCAAGATCAAAGTGTCCAGAGGTTTAACTATTTCTATGATAGATAGCTTTATACGAAACTAATAGAAAAATGTTTGGTTGATTCAGTTCTAAGACAAGAAATTTACTACAATACCACTTAAACCTCTATTTTAAATCCGGACAAAAAAGAGGGTTGTTATGTAGTAAGTTTGACGTGTATATCTGTATGTCTGGTGTTAAAATCGAGAGTGTTCTGTGTTATGATCCAAGAAAATATCTTCAGCAATTTGAAGATTACCTGCTCTTTTATAGTTGTTGAAAGGATCAAATAACGGTTTTGTGGTGGGGGTTTTCAAATTTAACGTTAGTTTTGTTCCACCGGAACAGCGTACTAATTATAAAGAAGATCTAATATAGAAATAAAGCAATGTTGAGAGGATCTTATCAATGCCTCCCAGAAAAGCAGCGACCCACGACTGTTCTAGCCATTATCAGAAATCAGAAATATTTATTTGTAGGACATCACACACATCACAGAAATTGACAATAAGAAAATACAATTAACTTCATACCAAGACTACACACATGAGACAAGAACAATGCAATTACCTACCTGCATCTTTTTTATTAAATGCAAAAATTTTAATTATACCATAGACACTCTATTATTGTGCTTTTTACTCGGTTATCTTAAAAATACGAAGCCCGTTTTGTTTTTCGATTCAAAATTAGAGATTTAATTGGATATTAATTCCGCTCTGTTTCGGTCGGCCATTGTACTTTCATGCAAAAAATTGCTGTTTTAATAAGCTTAAAGAAAAATCTTTATTTTTCTAGCTCATTTTCAGCCCATGGTTTCCGTATAGAAATTGAACTATACCAACCCTTCCTGTGATTATTGTATGAGTAGATTAAAAGCACATAACACAGACCTCTTGTCAACACAGGGTCGCGGGTTCGAATCCCGCCTAGGGCAAACATTCGTGTGATGAGCACTTGTTTTATATGTATTCACACCCATAGTACAGGTTCTGCCTAGTTTGGGGTCAGATGGCGGTGTGTGGGATGTCCCCACATATTTATTATTATTATTAGTATTAATCAACCGAATAGCTGTATACCGAAGGATCGTTATACCGAACTTTTATCAAAGCTACTCTACGGTATAGATTCGTTCGGTATAACATTCCTTCAGTATACAAGCATTCGGTTGATTGCTTTTCGAGATATGATTTCGAACTCATTTCTCCGAATCTATGGGACCGATTTCATTCGCATTCGTCCGTCTAATTTTAAATAAGTGAATTTTGGTATCGGAATAAGTAGAATATATTTTTAGAAAATTTAATAATCCGGTAATTTTAAAAAATACTGAACCTCAGAAAAAAGTTAACTCTATTAATATTAGAGTTTAACCTTTTCCTCCCTCCCCTCCCCTCTTTGGAAAATAAACTGTGCTCAGCCAATGCAATTATTTTTGTGACACATTAGGATTTGTGTACGTGAAAACGCGCGGATTTGATATATTTTACTAATAAAAGAGTCAACAATCTTATTTTTATTTTTGTGTATATAAAATATCAAGTATATCATATCATACTATTATTATAAAGAGGAAAGATTTGTATATTTGTGTGTGTGTGTGTGTGTGTGTGTGTGTTTGTATGTTTGTAATGAATAAGCTCAAAAACTACTGCGCCGATTTCAAAAATTATTTTACCATTAGAAAGCTACATTCATCCTAAGTAACATAGGCTGCCTTTTACTGCGGGAAAATGCCTTATTCCCACGGGAAAGACTGTTAACTTGGGTGGAGCCACGGCGGGAACCGAGTATTTTAATAAAACAAAACCTATATACGAGTAAACAACGACAAAACCGTTTTTGCAAAATTTCAAGACACAAAATTTTAAATAGAATGAAGAAAATTTAAATACAAGGAATTCAACTCAATTTTTTTTTAACATTGAACATAAGTTAAATTAATCATATTTTTTATGGCAAGTTACTCTATGTGTGTTTCCTTATATATATGATTGGAAGTAATTTATGGCAAGGATAGGTTAGATCATTCGCGTTAGACAAGAAATGCGTATAAATACTACTCTGTGAACTGGCCTTAGCTTTGCGTTTGTTTTCAGAGATAAACTTTTACTTCTGAGCGAATGGCCCGTAAAATGAGAAAATTTTCAACATTTTTTTATTAAAATTCTAAATAATGATGAAACGTTTGGAGTTATACTTATTTTGTGACTATTATTTCAATTATTGAGAGCGTTGTCGATGGCAGAATTGCTTGTTTCACATACAGAACGAACCAGTTTGATTTCCGCTAACCATTTTGTTTTTCCCAGTCAGTGGTTGGTTCATAACTTTGACTCTTCCGACGAAGGTAAAAACCTTGAAAATATCTGCATACATCTGCAAAGATATTCACAGATTGTATTTCAATATCAAATTACTCTCAATAAACAAGCACAGTCAAATGAATTTTCGAACAAAATTGAATTAAATTTGTGAAGTGATACTAAACAAGACTTGGCCTGAAGGTCTTGCAATTAAACTAGAAAATTAAAATAAAAAGTTAAAAAACATGGTTCAGCATTCATTCAAAATTTAAGAGCAGGGCTCTTGTCCGTAATGTCCGTGGAGTAATTGCCACCTCTTTCTGTCCATAGCCAGTTCCTTGACTTCCTGGTACGACACGACTTCAACTTTTTTCTTCACTTGGTCTAAAAATGTGCGTCTTAGTCTTCCACGTCCTCTCCTGCCATCTATCTTCCCTTCCATTATGACTCTAAAGAAGTTGTCGTGTCGTATCCATCTAACCCTCATCTTTCGTCTCCAACACCACATCTCAAATGCCTCAAGTGTCTGTCTGTCCCTCTGTGTCAGAGTCCAGGTCTCGCTGCCATAAAGCGCAATGCTCCAGATGTAAGTTTTTATAAGGCGTAAAAGGAGTAAAAATTATGGTAGAATGTATTAATTTCCTCACTTTACACGTAAAGTACTTGTGAATGACACGTTTCATAATAACGTAACACCTCTGTGAAGTGTGCCCCCATATCTCAGGCGACCTAATAATGCAGCGCAGATTACTATAATTAACAAGTACATTACGGGACCCCTATTCAGGGCACGTACAAGGTTTCACAGGCGGAACCAGGTTATTCCCGTTACGACCTTGTAAAATCTCCCAATGCGTGGGGGCAAAGGTATAAAACCCATACGTTAAAAACAATGAAACTTACCAATTATCAACGCGGCTAATTTAATTATTCATATTTCATGATAATTTTAGTTCATAATTTATATCATATTTGTTTTTTTTTTTCAATACTTTAATATATTTAGTATCAGGTGTACATTTTCATGGATCAATTAATCAAAAAAGCTCGCAAGCAACTGGCTCCCGAAGATATTTATTTTTAAATACCTATTCGGTTAAGCTACAAGAATGTTTTAATTATTTATTTATTTATTTATTTATCTAGTATCTTTCTCACCCATTTAAAATGTAAAATAAAAAATAATTCATAATGGTTTTGGCTAAGACTTTTAATTTTTTCCACTGCTTGCTTGTCGTGTAAGTTTCGAAGTTACTATTATAAACCCCTCCTCTATAATTATACCCATAATTATATACTTATTTTGTGCCAAGGCAGACCAATCAGGAATGGCTGCAAAATTTCGCAGGCGTGTCTCAGGGAGCGAATTCCGTTTGATAAACGTTGTTTAGGAGAGACCCTCTACACTGTGTGTGATTAGGACCCCCTAGAACAAGCTATTTACTGCAGATAACAAAGGCATTAGGTTACCTTTACCACGGCATAAGACTCGTGGTCCTAGCTTAGAAGAACACTGAAATAAAAGTTTAGTTAGTAGTAACACAACCTTCGGGACTTGCGAACTGTTTGTAAAATTCTATAAAACGGTTTTGCTATTTATATATAAACGAAGTTCGATTACACATAGCAAAACCGTTTTGTAACACGTTAACAAAAGTTCGCAAGTCCGTAAAGTATGTGTTACTGGTAATCGAAAATTTTTTTCAGTGAAATCCAACTCTCAAGAAAGAAATTCAACCTCTCGTACGCTTGCTTGCTTACTATGTAGGTTTCGAGGATAACCTACCTCACAAACCCTATTTGTCAGAATCATTTAGCCGCCTATAGCTTAGTCGGGACCAAAGGTGCCTTCCAAAACACGAAAACATCTCTATTTTTGTTAAATCGGGTTTTTCAGCCTGCTATGTCTTAACCTACCTGGGGATACTGTCAAAAAGTGATATTTTTTTCGCCCTACTGGGATTCAAACCCGGAACCTCCAAAACGTAAAGCAAGCGTTTTATCACTCGTATACCGAATAGAATAGGTAGCAACGTTAACTTGTGTACATTATTAGCTCAATGGCGTCCTCAATTTCGTACCTTATTTCAGTAACTACCTATATTTTTTTATTATGAAAAGTAACCTTCAATAAGGAATCATAAGTTCTTATTTACACTGCGAGTCCCAAAAAGAGGTCAACCGTATCGATTACAAATTATCACGCCCCAAGGGTCCGCTCTTAAGGTCGCATGCACGCTGCTAATAGGGTTCGAATTAACTGCCGTTTATTTTGCACGCGACTGTACTCATTTTAGGGTTGTCACGTGGTAGTGTGGGAAGAATTTGTGATAAATGGCCCAGTAGTAAAATATTGTAAATTATAAGGTTTTGTAAGAAATTAGGCCTTTAGAAAAGAAAAATGTAGGTATAGAAAAGTTTTAAATTACTAAAATCTTAGTTGCCTTACTTCACATAACCTCAATTTTTCCATTTTGAGTAGGTTTAATAGGTATGGTAGTTTTTGACAAAAACATATTTAAACTGACCTAGTGCTATATAAAAAAAAAACGGAAAATAATTTTATGAGATTCAGTGCAGCCGTTCTGAAACAATGAGCGTACTTATATTTCCCAGACTCATTTATATTGTTATTTTAAAATATATTATGCGTTGATACATCGTGCTTTAATAAGATAATATTCGTGTCTTTGTAAATTTTCCTTCTTTTCATGTTTGATCGAGATACGGATTTAATATATTTGTATGTAAATAAGGAAAGCTGAAAAAGCTGCCTCCTTATTTCTGAAAATAACGTTATGTTCGCATAAAGTTGTAATGAAGAAAGTGATGATACGATATTTTTTATTCCACTTGAACAAATTCTAATTTAAAGCAAGTTACTGAATACATTTTGTTTGTATACGGAAGCCAAGGTATCTCGTTTATATCTCATTGTTACGTTGCGATGAAACTTGAGCAAAATATACAAGAAATACAATTCCCCCACTGCCCCCCTAATTTCCCCCACCCCGTGCTCAATGAAGCAAGCAAAACGATCTCTTTCGTTAACAAGTTTAGGAACGATATTGGCAAAACTCTTTTTTGTACGGCAGCGTCAAAAAAATCACTTCGTAGCCTTGTAAAGAAAAAGTTTTGCGAAATGTTATTTTGTAAACGGTGTGATTCCGCTGCTATGCTACCCAGCTGCACCACAATAAATGTTAATTTCACCCAGTACGGGTTGGTCAACTTCACACACAACCTTTTGATTACTTCGCAGGTGTGTGCAGGTTTTGTCACGTTGTTTTCCTTCACTGCAAGAGCTTCACGTGCCGAGGCTTGAAACTGCGAACTTCCGAATGGAAGTCAACGGCCTTTGCCACTGAGTCACTGATGCTCTATTACCATATTTTAATTAGAAATATACTTCAATACCATGGCCTAAGAAAACAAGGTCTAACCGTTAGACCACGTGACTGACACAAGCCTACGTCATTTTGCGCTGTTCATCCTTGTCTATTACACGCATTCGACGAGGATGAATAGGCAAAATTACGTAGAAATGACGTAGGCTCGTGTCAGTCACGTGGTCTAATGGTTAGAGCTTGTTTTCTTAGACCATGTTCAATACGTAATACCTAGTAGTTGTTATAAAGTTAGCGAACCAAATTCGACGATTTATATAACCCAAATAGGCAAGTTCGTGATTCGTAGAAACTTAAATTAAGATGAAGAAATACCGGCTCTTCCCGGATTTCGGGAATGTTATCCTGACTTCCTGACTTTTATCTGTGTAATCGACCTTTGTTAGACTTGTTTTTCTTATTTATTACTAGCTGTCCGCCTGCAATGTTTTTTTTTTACTTTTCCGTGCAGTTTTCCGTAGAAATAAGATATTTTCCCGCGGTAAAAACTATATAAGATGTTGACCAGGAATGTAAAGAACCACCTTGCGAAAATTCATTCAAATCGCTCTAATAGTTTCGGATATTAGCCCGTACAAACAGACAGAAACAAAAAAGAAAATAGTCTGGATATGTTCTATTTTACTTCTTACATCCTCCTGGCTCGGATAACATTTTTTTTTCTATGTACTGTCGCGTTTTAGGTGGGTAGGACACCTAAACGTACTTATTTAGAATTTAGAAAATAAAAGAGGTTATTTTAGAATAAAAAGGTTCAATTTAATTTTAATAAATAATAAATCCCAGTTACAGTACAGACAGACATTTGACCTTTACAGTTTTATTATATAGATATATCTATATATTCATGCTATTATAAAACTGGAACTGTAAAATTCACAAAAAATCCCTACTGGATTTGGAACCCGGAACCTCCTTAAAGTGCTACAAGCATTTTGCTTCTCGGCTACAGAGGGAAGCCTAACCGGAATATTTTAAAAATGGTTAAATGGTAAAGTCTGACTAAAGAAATAAAAAAGCTATATTGCGGAATTTCAATGGAACTAATTTTATAACGGAAATTTTTGCCATAAACATAAAAATATACACGTGGCGGGCGAGAAGGTTTTTATTTTAATTTATTAAAAAAATACGAGATTTTACTAAGCTTAAGATCAGAAGCTCTAAATCTTGTATTTACTAAGCTTTATGAAAGTAAAATTGAAAAAAATAAACGAATGAATAAATAAATGCAAATTGAGTCATTTTTTAAATAAAAGTCCGCGATAAAACAAAGTGTTACCTTTAAAAGCCTCATTGAAATACCGTCATATCATAACACAGTAAGCTGCAAATTTGAGTTCATTATATCACTATTGTGCTAAACCCAGTGCAGCTAAGCCAAGCTAAGTGTAGTTAATAGCGAGCTGTGTTCGGTTAAGCTATTTAACAACGCATTAACTAGCTAATCCTACACTATTGTTACCTGTTATGAAGATAAAATGTTCAACACATTATTATTTATCGTAGGTAAACTAAGTTTGAATGCATATTATGGTGCACAATGTAATAAAGATTTTACTTAAATCTCAAAATATTTTATTATAGCAGCTTTTAAAAATGTATTTTATGTTACTCGCTGTATATTTATATAATTAAAAAAAATTACAAAACGAAATTAATTTTCTTTTTTCTAGTAACTTATCCTGGCTTCACGTAGAAGCAATTCATTAAGTGGGAATTAAAATTCCTATTTTTTTTTTAATAAACCTTGTATTGGAAAAAAATTATAAAATGCGTTTTATTTTCACTTTTATATTTAAAACTTTATAATATATATTTATTTTTAGGTATATTAATTCTTATCATTAGGATAATACTTAGAATACCTGTCTGAAATTATGTCGTATTTTTGTAACCGTGACCGTATCAAAACAGTTATAATGTTTTATGAATACCTTTTTACACCCAAGCTTCAAAATAAAATTGCAATTCCCATTTTCCGACACCAGTATTTTCCGATACCACTTTATCTAATTTATATTTACTCTAACCAAACAACATCAATTCAAGTCGATAGCCATTGTTCGCGCCGCTATCTTTAATATTATGCGACCAAAGTATTCACAGGATGCTCTCTTTGTTACAGCGCCCGATGCTCCAAGCGACGGATGCAACACAGGAATGCACTCCGCTGCAATGACCACGGCAAAATGGCTCCTAAACTCTGGACAATATGGGTGATAATCGCATTCATACCCCTCGGGTTTCTCACCACGACGGTGGCAGACTTTACAGAGTGCCAGCGGCCCTGTGACTGTCGCTGGCAATCCGGAAACAAAGCCGCTATTTGTACAAATTCCAGCTTAAAAACAGTACCGACAAATCTTAGCAGCGAGATACAAATACTGGACTTGACAAACAACAACTTACAAGTATTACACCCCGAAGCTTTCAAGAAAGTCGGCTTAAGCAATCTCAAGAAGTTATTCCTCAAAGAGTGCAACATCGAAACGATTCACAAAGGAGCCTTCTTGAATCTCGCCATCATGATTGAGTTGGATTTATCCAAGAACAAGATCCGCTTTCTCCACCCCGACACGTTCAAAGGCACCGAGAAACTAAGATTAATAAACTTAAGCAACAACTATATAGACAAGTTAGAGGACGGACTGTTTCGCAATTTGAAGTTTCTCCAGAAAGTTGAGGTGAGCAATAACAGGATCGTCCGGATCGGGACAAAAGCGTTCGTGAACTTGCCGCAACTGAAGATCCTAAGAATCGACGGCAACAATTTGAGCCACATGAAGCCGGAAACTTTGATGGGGCTGAGGAATTTGTCCGGATTAGATTTGCACAACAATCCGTGGCGGTGCGACTGTAACTTACAGACATTTAGAGATTGGGTGATCAGTCATAACTTATACACTCCTCCTACGGCCTGCGCTGAACCTCCGACGGTTCAGGACAAACTTTGGAACGAATTAGATTCACCCAACTTTGCCTGCCGGCCTACTATTCTCGAGCCTCTGCCAGACGCAACGGTCAAAAGTTACGACGAAAACATTACTCTAACTTGCAAAGTTGTCGGTAACCCTCCACCAGAGGTCGCCTGGCGATACAACGGCAAAACAATTGAGATGAAAGCGTTCGGCGAAATAAGATATAGCGTAGCTGAAAATACTATGGACTTAATTAGATGGATGAATTTAACTATAATCCATGCTAGATATAGTGATAGAGGTAACTATACATGCGTAGCTGAAAACCCTGGTGGTAAGGATGAGCAATCTTTAATGCTAGTACTGTCTAAATACGGCAGCTCTGGATTAATAGTAGGCTTAGAACCTGACACTTTTGCAATATTAATAGGCTGTTTGACAGCAATTATAATAATCTTCGTGGCAGTAATGACGTTTTGTTACTTCACGAGCCAGAATAACGAAATGAAAAGACTGATTAAACCCGACGCTCGTTCGTCAAATGGGGACGTTTTGTTGGAATCGACGGCTTCAGAAACCGAGAAGAGCTTGAAGGTGGAGATTAACCCAGTAACAAAACCTCCGAGGAAATACGAGGCGGCTGCGTCAATTACGAGCGAGGCCACTGAAATGTCGGAACTTAACAGGACACTGTTAGACAACGATTCAGTTCTAGGTGTGTTTCATGTTTACTTACGAGTTAGTGACCAGTTGTTTGACTAAAGCGGTTGGTTTAGCTCTACGCGTATTTGTGTTTGAAGATATTTGTGACACAAATGTTGAATGTGGTTCCGCTTGAAATTATTCCTTTCTGAATTGCATTAAAATTCAGATAAATCTAAGAAATCCGTTAGAGAAAACACAACATATATGATAATCAAATATTTCCACGTAGCCTAGTTTCAGAGTAAAATATATTATATTTTGCAAACTCATTAGAAAATTAGTTGAAGCAAGCAGACCATTTATCTTACTTATTTTTACATTTGTATTCACGAAAAATCACTACTAACTAACGTTTACTTTACGATTGAAATTATATACCAAACTCAAATAAACTGTCTTGTACCAAAAAATACGTTAACTTTTTGTTTTAAAATCTTTCTACTTTGCTGTAAACTTAGTAACAACGCAGTTGGTGTTGAACCTGTGTAACCAACAACAACAGTGGTTCCCAATCCGCCATAGTTCAGTCACATATAAAAAAATAATACCAAGTTACTGCTCGTACTCTAATAGTATAGCATACTAGGTTCAGCATTACAATAAAATAACCTTAGGATAACACACAGAAACATCAATTTATTTATAGTCATACACATACATAAGTTTATAGATACCCACTTATACTACAATGAAACCATATATTTATTTACACCTATTTATTATTTACAAATTATGTATTTCAATGTATAGTATACACATACATAATTATACATTATGTATCTGATTAAGAGATTTTAACTCGCCATCTAAGTGACCCCTTCTCTTGGGATCTGGTTGACGAATGGGCTCGACTGAAAAACAGCGTCTATCTCTCTTGAGGTAGACATAATGCTGAGTCGTGACCCTTTCACTGTTGTGCCCTATTGCATACTATAGTGTAATTACATAATTAAGTTTGTGTCTACATTTTATTATGTGTTCCGTCACAGCAGAATTAATAAATGAGTTTTCTTTCTTTCGTTACAATGTTTCAAGCAGGATAAGTTCAAAATTTAGTTGAAATAGTGGAAAATATCAAAATAATTGGCTAGTCTAAAAGTTCGGAATGGAACTCAGCGCCATATTGATTTAGCTATCAAACTCGCGACTGGAACTATCATTCACACTAACGATGCTATTCATCGGCTCTTCATAGGAACACGTAAATTCAAGGTGAATTCACACGATGCAATGTATGTTGAACTAGCGGTTGTTACAATGATAACAAGCATACGTAATAAGGGCCCATCAAAATGTTACGTTTTATAAAATTAGACCCTTATTTGGATTATTAGGAATTAAAAAAAATCGAGAAATAGGTAAAAGTTTTATAAAATTGAACTTTACTGTATTAAAATATGAACATTAATTTAACAAAAGATCTTGATTGTTCATAATTTGTCAAATGATTTCATAAGTACAATACAAAACCTAAAAAAAAACGTCTCTGGGAAAATCTACAAATACATTTGCTAGCCAAATAAAAATAAAATAAAATACAGGAATATAGAAAATGACTATTTGGAATAGAAAGGAATATACAATATAGCACACGGAATGACAAAACTACAGCGATAATATAGCGATTGCTTCTAAGAAACTTGGACTATGTATGTATTACTAGTTAATACGTTTCAAAGACATTGCAATACGAAACAATTTCCTTTGACTACTATTGCTGTAAGGACTACATATCAACAAGGATACACAACACAATAATGGTAGGAATATAAAAGAATGACAAAAAAATAAAGTCTTTCTCCCACACGAAGAGTTTCTTATCATCGTGTTTTACTAAATATAAACATATATTTTAGTTTCATTTGATAAAGCTAGCATTTAGTTTTCAGTAACAATCAAACATTGAATCAAATAAGAGATACAAAAAAACATTATAACAAAGGAATATTCATAATTTTAGACAACCAACTAAATATGTCTGTTTCATGAACCCAAAAAAGACTATGATTTAATAACAAATAATAAAATACAATATGCACAAGAAAAGTAATAATAGACAATATTATATGACAAAGGACTTATTTGGACTTATTTTCAATATTTGGTTCGGGAAATCGTTTCGTCTTGTCTTGTCTTTCAATAAAAGCGAATGTGACGTATTATTTGGATCAAATTGAAAAATAGAAAAAATTACAAAAAGATGATTCTTCTTTTAAGACATAACCGCCTTTTATGACTGTCCGCCCACGGTTACGCTCGCGTTGTTTTTATTTATTTATTTATTTATTTCCCGTCGTAAAAAGTATCTATGATGTGGGCCGGGGATATAAGGGACCACCATGCAAAATTTCATTTAAATGAATCCAACGGTTCCAGAGCTAGCGTGTACCACTTGTACAAACAAACAGACAGTCGGTAATTTTTTTTCAAAAAAACTTGTATTTTTGTATTCAGCTACACTCCCTTTATCACCTACAATCAGTTTTTTGAAAAACAAATCAATGTACAATGTACAGACACGCCGATACATCATATTTACTAAAGTATATAGATTACACACACATAGAGTAGATCTTGAGTTACAGTAAGTCCTAAGCAAAAGGCTGTAATCACAACCCAATTTGCTAAGAATTAAACGTCACACAACATTATTGTACTACGATTCACAAAACAATAAATGAATACAATAAATATCTCAATTACAATAAATCAGTAGCTCTCAAATCCTTTTAGACCTACTTTTTATCTCCCGAACAATCAAAATTGTAAATCTAAGTTACCAAACCGCAGGATCCGAACGGTATTTCGCTTTGATGTGAAATTACTGGAAAGAATGTTCTGAGTTGTTTCCAAAGTTAATTCGGCCTAAGTGTAAGGAAATTGAAAAATTCTCGCTTTTAGTAAAAACCTAAAGTGTTTTCATTATAAATACTTACGCAGTATCTGTGAGGATAGGTCATTAATTTATTTAAATTTTAGATACATATTCAAAAGGTTTTGCTTCAAGTTATTGCAATAGTCGCGTCGAATAAACACAGGTATATTATTATATTTATTAGGTATATGTTGATTTTACACTTCTGCGACTTAAAATAATGGCAAAAGAAACATGCACATCAGAAGCTTCAGCCCTCAACAAACGGGAAAGGAATAATTTCTCATAATTTATTACAGAAAACTATTTTGTGAACATTCTTAGCTCGCGTGCTTTGGCCGGTGAACCATAAAATTTAATGAGCTCCACGCCGACTCTAGCGCCTTTGTGCCAAGCCTCGATTCAGTTAGGTACAAACATTTCTCGTGCCAAAAATTTTAGTCGAACGTCAAAGAGTTGGAATTTCATTACAACTCCTAATGACAACTTCAATCTGTAATGTTCCTTCCGAATTTTTGGATAATGTAGACATTTGCCTAATTACATTACTACGCATGACTGGTTTTGAAAGGGACCAACGAATTTTACTCCGAAATATTTCATAATTCTGGGGTATGAATTCTAATATAAAATGTATTTTTGTTGACAGCTTCCACGGAAGATAACAGCCGGCATCTCGAAGTGGAACTCTCGAAAATTTCTAAGGAAGCCCTTTTCCTCGACAGACTTACCCAGGAGCATCAGGCGTATCCACCAGACCTTCTCTCCTTCCCTCTAAGAGGAAGCACCCAAATCTCACCAGCCAGTGGTTCATCAGAAAGACCACAGTTGAGGATAGAAAGCCCAATCAAAAGTCCAGGATACGTCGTCACTTCAATAAACTCTTCGGCTTACAGCAGGTTCCAACCTCAACACTTCCATAGCTCTATGAGTCCAAAAAGCTACGTGACTTTACCCAGAAGACCAAGACATTTACCAGATTCCCGAGGGCAATCCTACTCTACTTTGAATGGAGTTATACCTTATTACGACTTCAATATTAAGCTCTTCGGTAATGGAGCAAATTACTACAGTCTGAACAAGAGTGAAATGGATTTAGGTCCAGTCCATAAGATGGGTCATCTCAATGATTCTGAAGAAATAGAGCCAGCGCCATCACCAGCACCCGGTACTCCTCATGCTACTATTCCTAGAAGCAGCATAAGTTCACCAAACATCCACAATCAGCTCCTAACCCTTCAAGCGATGACTATGAATGCTCAACACGGAAGGGTTTCAAGGCATTCCGAGCAGAGACCTTTGAAGGTCATGTTAGCAGAAAACGAAAGTCTTTTAAGGAATTCCAGAGACAGATTGGGGTATAGTGTCAATGTGGTCAGTGGAAGAACCAGGACTGTGCCGAGGCCTCCTCCGAAACCAAGGAAGAGGAACTCTTGTGATATGAAAGAACCTTTTTTGAACACAGGTGAAAATGCTACCCAAGTGTAAGTGAGTGTTTGCGAATGTGATGTGAATGTTGTATAATAACGGTTGGAAGGATTGTTTGTAATATAATACGGAATAATAATGAAAACTTCGCTTTGTACAGAAATAAATCCGCCAATTTTATAATCTTGTTTTCCGAAAATTTTAATAAATTATAGCAAATAAATAAAATATTTCGAGATATTTTTACCCATACATATAAGACGAGTATTGTATTTTTTAGTTTGTTGTAATGTCAAAATAGTTTTAGTTGTTTTTAACTTTCAATGAAACTAACCTTTTTAAGAATTTTGGTTCAAACATACGGGGTAAAAGTTTGTAAAGTATCTTTAATTTATATTTCATAACAAAATGTTCAATCTTATACTATTTCGCCTCCCTCGCTTGATATTATATTCGTTAATACAAATCACTATATGTCGCTTAGTTAACCAAACATATTTTACATTATGGCAGGTTTTGTTGCCCACATTTTTGTTAAATTTATAACTGAATAGGTAATGTGGAACAGTAAATAGGTAATGAAGGCATTAGCTTCGTATACTGAAACCGTAAACATTTTATACCAAGATTTTGTTTTGGTGGCACGTTAGCCTATTATTTAGTTTATGAAACATTATTTTAATGACCTTATTTAGTTTCAAAGCCGTGGACAAATTTTAGGTTGTTTCGACATAATGAAATATTCAGGCTACGGTTAAAAATATAAATAAATAACAAACAAACATGTGGATCAGATTCAGACTGAAAACATGTGTTTTCTGTTTTATAGATTTCTTCCTACCGAGATTGTTTACCTAACAAGACAATAAAATACCTATAGAGTGTCATTCAATATCATTTTAAAGCAATTAATTTTCTGACATACCTTTCATACATGATATAAAATTTCTCACAGTCACTCATCTTTGGCCTAGTGCCAGGGCCCACTTTCCTACTCAATCTCCTCCACTTTCCGTAGTCTCCGCGGTCATCGGGTATAAGATTCTTCTCTCTCATATCCGCTATGCTTTTCACATAATAATTTTAGTTTTTGTTATACTACAAGTTCCGCCCCGCCGCTGCGCCCACGCAATAGCGTCCGAAATACTCGTTATTAATAATAATTAATAACGAGTATTTTCGGATATTTTGGGCCAGGAAAATATATCTAGAGATGAACGATCATCACCTCAACAGAAGACTTTTTTTAAGCTACGAGGGCGGGTTGATAAGTACTTAGCCTAAAAGTAAAACAATTTATTTAATGAAACGAAACTATTTTTATTTTTCAATATAATCTCCTAGAACCTCAATGCACTTGGACCATAGATGTTCCAAAGCCTTTATGCCATCTCTAAAATGACTTTCATCGAGGTCTAAAAAATAGCGGTCCACCGCATACTTAACGTCCTCATCAGTCTCAAATTTTTGTCCCCCTACAAATGTTTTTAGTTTAGGGAAAAGGTGAAAGTCAGAGGGTGCTAGATCAGGCGAATAAAGCGGGTTTGGAAGCAAATCATGATGCAGTTCGTCGATTTTCGTCATGGCAGTGACGCACGGGAGAACCCTCGAATTGTCTTGGTGAAAGATGATTTTTTTTCTAGCCAACCCCGGTCGTTTTTCACGAATAGATTCTTGTAATTAGTCCAAAAGATTTGCATAATAATCGCCAGTTAACGTTTGCCACTTTGGAAGGTAATCGATCATCAAAATTTCTTTTGCATCCCAGAACACTGATGACATCACTTTTCCTGCAGATTTCACGGCCTTTGCCTTCTTCGGAGCTGAAGTTCCTGCCTCTGTCCACTGTTTTGACAGATTTTTTGTTTCTAATGTATAGTGGTGAACCCAAGTCTCGTCAGTAGTTATAAATCGCCGCAAAAAATCAGTCGTATCAGTCTTCAAACGATCTAAACATTCTTGCGACATTTTCATTCGAATTCGTTTCTGATCAACCGTGAGCAAACGCGGCACCCACCTTGCCGATAATTTTTTCATACTTAATTCTTCACTTAATATGTGAAGTGTCCGTTCCTTTGAAATGCCTAGTAACCCAGCTATTTCAGATAATTTTAATCGCCGGTCTGTTAAAACCATATCATGCACTTAGCGGACCATTTCTAGTGTGGTGACACTTTTGGGGCGGCCGGAACGATGTTCATCTTGAACGCTTGTACGGCCCTTTTTAAACTCGGCCACCCATTTTTTTACTGTTGCATATGATGGAGCACTATCACCTAAAACGTTTCGCATTTCTTGAAAAAATTCAAAACCCTTCATTCCTTTCATATTCAGAAACTTAATCACCGCTCTTTGTTCGATTTTATCCATTTCTCAAAAATACCGAAACAGCACTTTTTCAAAAATTGGTCTACGACAACATATTCGCGTGACTAACTTCATTTTATTTTCGCGGAAAGATAGAAACCAAACCTATAAAGTGACATATAGTTTTTTTAAATCGGACAATTACAAGTGGGGTAGGCTAATTACTTATCAACCCGCCTACGTATATTAAGCTTGAAAACATTTCTTATTTTTACTAATATTTCAAGCACACTAATGTTAAAGTTGGTGATAATTTAAGGAATATAATTTTCTGTTAACCAAAAAATCGAATCTTACAACAAATATATTACTCGTGCACTAAAAATATTAATCTTGCACCAAATATTCAAGGGCGTGAAACGAAGCGGGGGGACGGGGGGGCGCAGCACCCTCCAAGAGGGGGCTCGGGGGGCGCAGCCCCCCGCTAGAAAAAACCAAATCTACCCAGAATCAAATCGGTTGGTTAGGTTAGGTTAGACTGATGTCAATAACAGAGCGGAGGGAGCCGAGCTAGCGGAGCGAGCGTGCCGCGGCAGGGGACGGCGACCGCCGTAGTTTTGAATTTTTCAAAGTTGATAACTCAAGAAGTCTCAAGTTTGCATGTTTTGGTGCAAAATTAGTATTTTAGGTGGAACAAGAGTATAATTTGGTGAAGATATTTAGGTGGCACAAGAGAATGATTTCAGGTACGGTTAAATACTTTTTTATGCTTAATTTTTTTTATCAAAGTTGAGATGAGACGTCTTTTTATCGATAAAAATATAAAAGGACGCCGAAAAAATATAACTACATTATGTTATTTCTAGATGAAATAAAGTTTTATTCTAAGAACTAATTTAATTGTATTATCTATGTTACTTTAATTTCATAATTTATAACCCAAGTTTAATTTTAAATATTATGAAGATTAGATTGTTAGATTACTTAAACATTTAATATAAAACATATATAAATACGCCGGTTATAGTTAAAATAATAAAATATTTATTACTGGTGCTTACGAGAATAATAACAATATTAAGTACTTAAAATTTCTTTACTATTGTAATAAAATGCAAAGATATAAAAGTAATAGCAGAAATGGATAGCGTAGAATAGAAAGGTAATTAAAACGTTTATTTCTAACATTGTAAATAAATAAGTTATTTGACTACCATAGTTACAGAATAATAATATAATGTTTATTATAATTTTATGTGCCGACTATATTTAAGACCTGCGGTTTCTCTATTCATACATAAATACAGACAAAGTAAAAATTATAATCTAGTTACAAGTTTTGTAATTTTTGTATATTTAGGAGATCAAGTTTTAAATTTTATTTGTATTATTAATTACAAATTGTTATTTCAATGAATTAGTAAGTAATATCAAATTATGGCCTAAATATATATTGTTTTTATTATATACAAATGTATTTTCACAATTTCTTCTAATGTTATGTTTCGTCATTGACTATAAAAATCACAAAATTAATACTTAATATTTCATAAAAATAAAAATGTAAATAATATAAAAGTTATACGTTTCCCGTTATTACTGTCTGTTTCAATATTATTTGTAAACAAATTATATATTATTCGACGTTTTTATTAATTGTAAAAATGTAAATGATGTACCTAAATAATTCGTATTTCATAGTAAACTTGAATATTTTAACGTTTGGTCTCGTGGTTAAAACATCTTAATTTATTAGTGAAATAATAAAATTATATTTTATTATTCTTTTCGAAAGTTGTGTTGGTTACACTTTAATTTAGAATATTGCAAAGACTTGCCAATTTATGCTTTGGTCGGTTGAAGTTGTTGTTGAAGACTAGAAAAATACTTTAAAAAAAAAAAAAAATTTTTAAAAAAGCTTTCATGAAAATATGTCTTCCTTGTGTCGTCAGTTTTAACTGGCTTTAAAGTTACTACGAATCAACCTACGTTTGTGCGACACTGATATTAATACATATTAGCTTTATCTTGCCTATTCTCTACTGCATGTTTTTAAAATACCTTATATATTTCACTAATAAATTAAGATAATCTGTGGAAGAATGTTGTCGGACCAATAGTGGGCTTGTGGAATGAACGAACGTAATATTATGAAATAAAATACGATTCGAAATTTTATATATTCTTCGTTTATTTTTACCTATCCATACTAATATTTTTACTTCTGGAAAAGTAAAAATTTTAAAAGTAACTATTACTTAAATTGTTTTATTCATAATTGTAATTTACAAATCGAATAGTTATTAAGGAGTTCAATCTATCTATCTCTTAATAAGTATTATTTTATTTCAACAGTTAGTGGAACTTTTTTTTATTTTGTAGAAAAAATATTACGCTAATTTTTTTTCCGAAAATTATAATATAATATTAACTGAAGTCTAATTTAATATAATTGTTCAATTAGATATCTTTTTTTCATTGCGAGTAAATTATAAACTAAAAATATATATTTCTTGTCGTGATAAAGAGTTAGGTATGCCACCTAACAAAATTATAATAACCAAGTTCTGGCCTTCATGTTAATCGAAGATTATATCAAGTTTATACTTATTAGACCAAATTAACAAAGCCAGACGAAGCCTTGACCAAAATATAGGGCAAGGTAACACAATAGGACGACAAATTGAAATTTTCAGGCACTCATTATATTTCTGAGCTCCAAATTACATTCTTGGTTAATGAATGTAGACATAAATTGTCAAGTATTATGCAAAATATTAAATGTTGCTATTCATAATATTTCATTTAATTATGCTGTTTTCAAAATCATGGTTAAAGAATTTATTCATCATAGGTTTAAAATTTTGTGCACGTCTTTACCCGTTCTTTGTTTAATGTTCTCTTTGCCTAGGCCAGCTGGAAGACATTTCGTGAGAGATAAGCTGTGCCTGTTGTGTCTACTTTTTGAATAACTATATTTGTAAAATGTTTGTGTACAATAAATAATAAAGAAGAAGAATAAATAATAAATAAATAAATAAATAAATAAAATAAATTAAAAAAAAATATTGAAATTTTTTAAAAAGTTTTACTCAAACCAAGGTTGGCTCTCGTCTAGTAAGTATATAAAATCAATAATTTAAAGAGGCGATGCGATATTCATTTTATTATTCTTAGAAAAAATAGTGTTATTTTAAAACAAAATTCAGAAAGGTCAATTACACAAAATCATGTTTCACTTGGTTGCTTGCTTTTCTTGTTCGTTTCCAGGTTAACCTATCTCACAAAACCTCACAAAACTTGGTCTAACCAAGAACCTCGAGAACATGAAGGAAGAAAAAATTTTACGCGCCCATTTTTTTTTTATGGGCGTGGAATTTTTTTCCCTTCATGCTCGAGAAGCTGTCAAACGCGACAATTTTTTTTTTACTAAACAACTAGTTTTCAGCCCCGCAACTCTGCCCGCGCTAACATTTTTTTCAATACGATGCGCTCTTTTGCTTTTACGGGGAAGATTCTGCTGTTTTGTCAAAGGAAGTAACAAATTGATGTGCCTTTAATAATTAGGCGGAGACTAATTTGAATAAAACTATGAGATAGATAGATCGATATAAAATACATACATAACTGTGTACGTAACGCTACATTTCTCTCAAACATAGTTGGACGCATTACAAGCGAGGCAGCGAGCAATCTTCCAGTCATTTATAAAAGTAAGTACCATTCCCTTTTTAATACCATTTTACTAAGTTCTTATCAGTTTTCACACATACAATACTATCAAGCGACGTCCTAAAAATGTCGAGTTGAACGTAATTATTATAAATGATCGCTCCATGAACATGCCACTTCTACCGACCATTTATAACCACGTCTATGCTCCCTCTAATTACTCCGCTAAAAGGAGCAATAAAGATAAGAACGGAGACATTTTTTGTTCCAATCTAAATCCTGATCCATGTCGGCGGTGAATCGTAAATCATACTAATGTTAGCGGCAATTTAGATACTCGCTCCTGTGTGTTTTCTGTTGTAGGTAAAATTTTGAGAGCCATATTAAGTACTGACTTTCCGTCCTCGTTAACAGTATTTTTTTGTGGATATGAGGAATTTTCCCGCGGTAAAAGTTAGCCTATGTCTATCCGCAAGGTACATTCTATCTTTGTGCCAACTCCAGTTTCGGAGCCTATTCAATTATTAGGAATGTTTTAGGTAATTTGTTTACACCTTGGGTTACATTATGGAAGGTTTAGTAAGGATCATTAATTTTTTGAAAATAAATATAGCCTATGTTACTAAGGGATCATGTAGCTTCTCAACAGTGATCGTCCGAAAATAAAGATGATTTCTTGTTTCGGAAGTCACGAAAGATGATCATACCTGCTATCTACGGAGAAAGTAGGTACACGAACCATCGGTCTCTCTCTCTTCTCATCTCCACAACGATCGGTCCTGCTTGGCCCGCATCCAGCGGCTTCCCGCGACCCTCACCAGATCGTCGGTCCACCTCGTGGGGGGCCTGCCCACATTACGTCTTACGGCGTGCGGCCGCCATTCAAGAACCTTTCTGGCCCAACGACTTTTATATCAGCTATCTGACTGACACCCATAGAACATGCTGTGCCTAGTTTGGGGTCAGATGACCGTGTGTGAGATGTCTCCCCATATTATGATAATATGATTCGATCGAAGGTGCCACCCGTCTAACGGACGACCTACTAAGTAAACATAAGGCGAAAAGGGAACTCAATCTTTCAGAAATTTAATCCTCTTACGAACGCAGAGTAATCCAATCGTAATCCCGCCCTGTTTTTGGTAAACTTTTGTATGGTTTCTTGAAGATTACGTTTTATGTACAGGAATATAATAAGGAAGGAGAACCTTTCTTAGAATCTGAAGGGTTGTTTGCTATAACCAACTTATTGATATTAACATCATGGCTTCGAGCGTGCCTTTAGGGTAATCAGTCATTTTATCATGTTTTTGGGTATTTTACATCAATTGAACGATGTTAGCACATTATAATTTGGTACTTATCAAAAACAATATATTTAGTCACCATCAAGAATTCATTCTTATTTCTTTTTGGTTTTGTTTGAACTTAATTATCGTTAAATTGCTGTTTAGCACTACTCTCAGCCGCTTTCGACTACCAAAGGTTAGCGGAAGAAAATGCTTTGTAGCATTAAGTTCGCCTATTACATATATTTTTTAGCATTCAATTAAATTCACAATGACAGTAAATAGAGATGTTGACTAGTTAATCATATAAGCTTTTTTATAATTATATCCCAACAATTTTCTACATGGAAATTAGAGTAATTATAAACATATGACGTCATATTATCATATAAAGATTATTATTATTATATTTTCCATGATTTTTTTATTTGATTTGCGAATAGTTTTTAAATACTTCTTAATTGCTTTTAATATGCATTCTATTGTATACTTCAAAATAACTCTAGACTAAGTTATTTTATTATACCTGCACAGTGTAAGACGCCCCCCACACTACACTGCACACTCCGCGTCCGTCTTTTGTTTCACTCGCCTTGCTGCCTATTATTGTATGACACTCTAAAGACGTTAGTGTGGGGGGATCTCTAAGCAAATTAATATCGTATTTTACTTATACATATACCTAAGAATTAAAGGGCTGTGTTTAAATTTTAGGTTAATCAATTAATAGAAAATCAGTAGGTATTTAAATTACCGGCTTTGATTTGATTTCATTCTATTATTTCTCTCTATTACATAATCATACTATCATAATATCATAATAATATTATAAAGAGGAAAGATTTGTATTTTTGTGTGTATGTTTATATAATGAATAAACTCAAAAACTACTGTGCCGATTCCAAAAATTATTTCACCGTTAGAAAGCTACATTCACCCTGAGTAACATAGGCCACCTTTTGGGAAAAACTATTAACGCGGGCGGAGCCGCGGCGGAAAGCTAGTATTCAATAAAATTAAATATATTGGATCAATATTCTTATCAATCAAACAACAGACAATAAATAAAATTTGAATCGCTTATAATTGGCCACAGAACAGTTTGTTTAAATCTCAATACAGGGTGTTTCTATTTCAAATGATGGCTTAGTGTTGCCAAATTCCTCCATCGAGCAGCCTAAGTACTCACTAAGGCAATTATAGCACACACTTTCATTCTATTCAAGTGACAGACAAAAGCGGTAGTCAAATTTAATCTCGGTAAGCAGATAAAACCGGCCCGGGCGAAATTAGCCTCGACCCGAATTTGCAGTCGGTTCTTTTGTCCCCTGACAGAAAGTCCCTAGCGGTTCGATACGAGATTTATACTACGTCACACTAAGCATAAAGCCAGTCTCACACCGAATACTCAATAGAATTATCAAACACAAATTAAAATTAGTTAATAATATTAATAATAATATTTATTTGTAATCACAAAATGTACATTTTCTTGAACGCGCTGAAGCTTGCGTTAGTTTGTACTGTACTACAAGCTTCAGTGCCTTCCCCTTATTGCTACTACTGACTGTGTTACAACAACAAGTATAACAGAAAAATAAAAAAGTTAATTGAATAGATGGCCGAATTTTGTATTCAGATGGTTTTAGGTGTGTGTATGATGTTAGCGTTAGTGTGTGCGTGTGTGTGTGCGCGTGTGCATGTGTGTGTTTGTGGGTGTGTGGGTGTGTGTGTGTGTATGTGTGTGTGTGTTTGTTTACTGAGTTTTTTCGAAAAGCTTTTCAGTTGCTTCATAGTCAAGAGCAGCCAGAGATTTTTTTACAACTTCCTTAAATTTATGATTGCTGTAGGTTTTTGTAATTTTTATGTCAGATATTAAATTATTATAGAGCATAGGTGCACAATAATTATAGAACCTTCGGGCAGCTACTGTTTTGACTCTGGCTAAGGGACATTTCACGATTCGTTTTTCACAAGGTGGTAGGTTTGGGATCGAGTAACGATGGTATCTACGAAGACTTTCGCTTATGAACAATTGCCTAACCGACAATACTTCGGCTTTTTCGTACAGGTTTTTAGTTGGGTATCTGTAGGGTAGGTGCATCATCATCATCATCATGCAGTTATTTGAGCATCATCGCCCACACGATATCAAAAAGGTTCCCATGAGACATGACAAATTTACTAACTGTGGTCACTAGTCGCAGCTTCGAAATTGAGGAGTTTAAAGCCAGTTATATTTAATTTTCCTCTTGGTGTTTCTTAGTCGCCTAAAATCTTCTAGATAGAAAAATAACACTTTTCTGTGCGCAAAACTATTAAGAGATTAATTGGACAATTTGCCACGGCATATTACATACGGCGCCGGCGCCCAATTTCTATGGGCTTTTTGTAAAATTGTTAGGCATTTTACAATTTCCCTTCGACATAGCGACGAACGCTTGTAAATTATAAAATATACATACATATTTATGTGAATTTGAATTTTACTACATTTCCGTAGCAGTGTAATTCAGGGATTGACAGAGCAATACACTAGTGTTAGCTTCACCTTTCATTTGTGGCAACAACTGCGACTTTCAAAGGAGAGGCAGGCTTTAAATTCAGCAGTGGAGTGCTATAGGATAACGAGTGATGACACAGAAACCGATCTGGTAACTTATGGTAGAGTACAAACCTCTTTATACCGACGCTAACGTCCCTCTTTGCAGATAATACGTTTTAAAGCAGTTGATTTATAACTTCCTAAGAAGACACCGCGCTTCTGAAAGCATGTTTGACTGGCATATTTAAGGTTAGAGACGGACCATGCTCTTTTGTTGCGAATGACTTAAATGTGCTCATTTTTCTAAGCGAAATGTAAAAACGTTCGCAGAAAAGGCATGAGAAAGCTGGATAAATACAGGGTGTGATTGTCAGTTTAGCAAATACTGAAACGAAATGTCAACAGAAAACAATAATTTTGAATTTTGAGAAACGTTACAAAGATTTTTTTCACGGAAACGAAAAAAAATTAGTCAAGATAATCATTTTATAGTCATCCAAGGAAGGAAGGAATTCATCCCAATCTAAAATCGTTTCTAAAATCACATATTTGACAGAGCTGTCAAATTCATACAAAATTATAATACAGTGTCATTTAGTGAACTCTATGTTTATAGGCATAAGGAAAACATAACTGTCAAATATGTGATCATAGATGACTTTAATTGAACAATTTCTATGGAGAAATCGAAAAGTGTTTTCGCTTCCGAAAAAAGGTTATTTGGGAAAATCCATACAAATATTATAAATGCGAATGTGTGTTTGTTTGTTTGTCATTTCATCACGCCATAACAAAGCAACCAATCGACTTGTTTTTCGGCATAGAGTTAGTTGAAAGTATGGAGAGTGACATAGGCTTTTTACCGCGGGAAAATACTTCATTACCACGGGAATAACTGCGGGGCGGAGCCGCGAGCCGGAAAGCTAGTTGATCATTATATAATATTGTCTGAGCTATCCTGTCCTATTTGTTTTTGATAAATTGTACCTTACACCTTGTATAACGGGTATACTTTTTATCACTGTTTATGGGAATAGAATTCTTGACCTACTAGCACCTACTAATTAAAATGTACAGATAAAAAACGTGACGTACATTTTAAATGGACCGTTTTTGTAACATTTTATCTTTGATTTGCCTAAATCTGAAATCTTTATACAGGTGAACGCATGCCTATTCCCCTGGCAACACCCATTGGAAGTTATATTGATAAAATTCTAAGCCTACGTACGTAACTAATTAATAATTTAACGGTATTTATGTATTTGTTCTCTCTCAACACACACACGTGTTTATTAAGTTTATTTATTTGTGTAGACATTTTCCTGACAAGCCAGACAGCTTTGATACCATAAGCATGAGTGATATTGACATAATACGTGAGAGGATATTAAATATTATTTCGCTTAGCAGGCACAGCAAAAGAGAAACAAAATACATATTAAATATCTATAAGTAACTGGCTTTCCGCCGCGGCTCCGCCCGCGTTAACAGTTTTTCCCGTAGGAATGAGGCATTTTTCCGCGGTAAAAGGTAACCCATGTTACTCAGGGTAAACGTAGCTTTCTAATGGTGAAAGAATTTTTGAAATCGGTTCAGTAGTTTTTGAGTTTATTCATTACAAACCTACACACAAAAATACAAATCTTTCCTCTTTATAAGTATTTAAGTATGAAGTATGATTTAACTAGTTCAAGACAAGAAGAAGCTTAGCTTTTTCATCTTTTACTAGATATTTGGTTTACGGAACCGTTCTCTTTTTAGACATTTGTTTTTTTTTATGTGCGAACTACACACATTTCTTACCCAAAACTTGGCAGAGCCTGTAATGGGTGTCTAATATAAATATACAACATCCAGACACAAGGCAAACTTATGCTCATCTAACGAATGTTTGGCCTGGGCGGGATTCGAACCCGCGAGCATGTGCTTCGAAGGCAGACGTACTGCCAACTGAAGCAAAACAAGAGTAATTAAAAAAATATGATATATTAAACGATTTGATACTGTGAAAAATTTAAACCAATCAAACTTTATTTATCATATATTTTTTTAAGAATTTCTTTACAATACCGTACCCTAATTATCTGAGTACACATCTGCTGAAATTAATTAGGTGAAGTAAAGACTCTGTCGTCATTACACCAGGGCCGTATTAAGGCATAAAAAGTAAGAGGGTCCGTATTGTCAACTGGGGTGCCGTTTAAGAGCTCGTGTGTAGAAATGTGATGATCGTTATCCCACTAATGTAAGGACTGTTGCCAACCAATCGATTATGAGAATTAGGACAAGAGATATTATAATTAAACATAATATAGAAAACCTGGTTGTAGTTTTGTACAAATCCTAAAAGATCGAGTGGTCAAGAGCTTATAAATAAAAAACAAAAGCATTGAGTACAACGATTATTTTTTAAAGTACCTTTACTAAAATAAGAAAAAAACGCTTTTTTAAGAGAAAATTTAATGTAATGATATTTGATCATAGTCTGACCTAATAATAAATATTTTTAACCGTTGTTGTATTGTAAAGGGAACAAACGATTTATTTATAAAAAAAAAATATTTTATACGAACAAGCGTCTGCAAATTGTAGCCTCCAGTCCTGTTAAAATATGTTGAAAAAGAAACAAACCGTATCTTTTTTTATTTTACAGTTCGAATTTCAAATTTTCCTCCATTTATTCCATCTCACACCAGCCATGTACGTACACACACGTACCGCCGCCGTTGACGCGCCAAGCACTGCGAAGAGCTACATTAAGAGGGATGGCTACGATCCGTTCCTGTAAATTGATGGCGCGTCAGGCGTCTGAGACGATGTATATCCCACGCGTGACGTCATTTGTTCACAAATTAGATGATGGGAAGACGCGAGACTTTTAAAGTTAGAATGGTTGTTTTTGAAATAAAAACAAATGGCTCTGGTGAGAAGGAGATTTTTAAATTTAGAACGGTATTTTGTTGTTTTCTCTTAAATTCCTTTTTTATGGAACTGGATATATTTTGTGCCAGTTTTAAGTCAAGGTAGGGAAACTAATTTATCGAAAAAAAGGGAAAAGCAAGTCAAAGAAAAGGAAAGTGAGGTAAATCATAATTTATTAATTAGCTAAAATTTGTTTAAGATTGGTAAGGAAGATAGCTTTATCCCTAAGGAGACTTTTTACTCCAATCAAACAAGCAATCCAAAACAACACGGCGGACTAACTAAAGAATACAACGCCTGTGGAGTTTCTTCCGGAGAGTTCTTCTCCACAGAAGACAGCCAAATCGTGAACTCTCCTCGACGTCGAAAAATGATTTGTGAAATCTTACTTCGAATAAACACTATTTGACTTTGACTTTGACAAATATTACTTTGATTTTTAGAGCTAAGTATTTCATTAAGTAGGTATAGAATTATTAAGAAACAGCTTGTCACTTTTAATTTACAAAATATCAAATCTCTCCCCTCTCTGCCTAGCCTTATTCCCATAATTTGGGGGCAGCCAAGGATGTTTATAAGTACTACCACCGTAGGGCGGCAAATCCTAAAAATAACCTAAAATACATTGTCACGAAAAAGGTACTGGCCAAAATTTTTCCCATTACCTCCAAAAAAAGTTAAAACAGTGACGAGGCTGAAAACTTTTTAAATTTCCCAAATAACGGTAATACTGTAACTTTACACTTTAGTTGTCTGCCTCGTAATGAGGGGATGACAAGGGAAACCTTGGAAATAGCCATCTCATTTATGTCATGGTGTTTTGGGACCATGACTACCCTCATAAATTCAGTTTTAAGGCTGCAATCTGAATGACAGCGATGAGGTGGCGGCAGCGGTGACACATCGCATTAGTCAAAAATACGCTAAGCTGAATACTTTAAACATTATCACTGGGCGGTCACTCCATACAGAAAACGCGTTTTGACAAGCTACTTCTTTTTGAATTTAACTACAAGTCAAAGGCGCTAGGCGCTATGTAATTCACCCCCGAACACCACGGAGTTTCGCGGCGCCTGCGGGGTGCGGGGCGTGGGGCGCTATATCGGGCCGGAAACTCATTTTGGCGTGGGGGGATGAGTGTCCTTTCTGTACGGGTTCGTACTATTATTTTCTTCTGTGACATTGTACAGTTGTTTGAATAAGGAACAGAAGTCGATAGAGGAACCACGTCGGAAGCCTAAGGCGGTTCTATAATTCCGACACCAGGGTTTGTAAGGAACAGAAAAGAATAGTGTTCTACTTACCTTGCACTTATACCAGACTATACGAGTTTGAATCGCCCCACTCCCCGCTGCACAGATATAAATAGATCAATCTTACCTTATCTAGACCAGACTGTCCCACTACTGGGCAAAGGCCTCCCTCTATTTCTTCAACTGCTTTCTTTCTTGAGATGCATCTGACCAGTTTTTTAAGTAGCTCGTCCCGCCATCTCTACGCGACCACGTCTACGCCTGTTCGTCGGTGGGTACCAGACCGTGGTTTCTTTTGTCCATAGGATTGAAGTTATTTTCAGAAATGAACCAAACATGAAATGATCCATCTCACTTTAGGCCATTTAACTCCGTAATGAAATGACGTACCTCCCTTCTTAACGATAAATATTCCTAACGAAACATGACTCGTAAAATATTTAACTCATTTCTCGCGTTCAGTTACAAGGAATGCATAAATACTTCAGCCTACAAGCAGTCCCAAGGTAAGCAAAAACGACTTGACTGACTTTATGGCGCTTTTAAAGTCCCGAATTATTTGTCCTAAAACTTCCCTTCGAGAACTAATTACTTTAAACGGGTCAGGCGAGACTTTCAATTTGCTTGATAGTTAAAAATTTAACTGTCAGTTAAATTTAAAAGTTCAAACTCTTCCCCCGGAAGCGTAAAAAAGTTAAGATGTTTGCGTTTCACTTTAAGATCGTAAAGTTTTTAAACGATGAAATTTTTAATAAATTTCGAATTAGAAAAAGTTTACGTTCTTTAAGACATAGGTACTGTAATTTTTGACGTTGAATAATGGACAGAATCACGATGCGCGTATTCAACTAGCTTTGCACTTGATTTGTCTATAAAAAAAACTACAATCACGTCAAAAAAATCGTATTTTTCTTTAAATTTATTTGGTTTTGTATCAAATCTGGCTACCAAGAATTTTTATGATAAAGTCGGGAACACAGGTTTTACAATAACAGCAATCCCGGGTCTGCCTTCCGGGCCGTGTCCTGTCCCGCCCCCGTCACGTGAATACCGAGATTTACGAACCCGAAAAATATTGTCTGTGTCTCTGAAAACGAGGTACAAATGTGTTTGAATTTGTCGTATTATGCTAAACTTTCGGCGTTAAAAAGCGAAAAGAAACTTTCTGAGCAGCGTTTGTGTTATGGCAAGGTATTTTCAATCTAATCTAAAATAAATTTTAGAACGATACAGAATTAGCCCTCACAAACGCATCGGACACCATAATTTTAAAGCATGTAAACACAATAATTCAGACATTTTTTTTATTCAAAACTATACTATACGTTCATTTCCACCCATTTCTAGAAAAAAAAGAGAGAACTAGACTTAAAATATTTGAAGTGTAAATCAAGAACTATTTTTAAAGTTGTACTGATAAAATATTGAACCTATAAGTGATTCAGTTTATAAATTCAATAAATCGATGCAAAACAACAATATTATCGTTTATAAGGCAGTGTTTTGAATGATTCACAACATACTGTGGTCCAACCGCTACGATTTTTAAATTACTAAAATAATTGGTTTTTCAGATTGCCCATGAATAGGTACAAAAAAAAAACATTATAAATTAAGATTGTACATAGTATATCAAATAATAAAATGTATTGCTATAATTCCATGCTTGTCAGAAGGAAATCGCAGTTACTAGCTTAACACATAACATATTTGTCATACTTGATGTACCTATGCCGACTCATAATTGCAATCATCGGGGTGCGATCAAATATAATATGCATGTTGAGCTAGTAATTGCGATTGGAACCCAGCATTTACGAAACAGATACGTAAGCTGCGTTAGTTTTAGTGAAAAATACTTTAAACAAAAACGCAGAAACGCAGCGTGTTCAGGCCTAGTGCGAACTCCCCTTACACTCACATAGGGTCAGATTGTAGGTCACGTTTTGCAAACAAGACTTGGATTCGTGGAAGGGACCTATCAAAACAGGGAAAAAGGCCAACTATCAAATACAAACATGTTATTTTACCGAGAACCTGAGTGGCAGGCCTAGGTCACTTACCTAATATGAGTATAGTGTTACAACAGTTTAGTAACAGATAACTAGATTGTTCCATCATATTTGTTTACTTACCAATAAAAAGATCTATGCGTCTAAAATAAGTTACTGTTTTTTTTAAAGTCGTCTGTGTGTGTGTGTTGCTTTCAAATTCATAATGTTCGTTTATTCGACGCGTTTTCTAATTGGTATCTTCATCGCGCCAGGCGCTTCGTGTATTGGTCCTTTAGTTACGAACGGATCTGATTACTGGTGTCAATAAATAATGTTTGTATTGTATCCGCTCACGTGCCCAAGGCCGCCATCCCAATACCCAGTTGAACGGCCGCGCTCGCCGCCTCAACCTACCGTAACTCGCCCGCGATCCATTTGTTTATTTTAAACCGAGCGCGCGCCGCGTCAAGTGGCACAAAAACGCTCATTGTGCCTTGGTTTCTTACAAAAACACTATCAAGTGTTGATTTATGGGTTGCTGAATGAATGAGTCATGCTACTATGGCTTATTTTATTTGAAAAGCGATCCAGTTTTTGATATATAGAGTCGTGAAAATGGAGATTATGAATTTTTAGCGCGACTTTTACAAAATTGTTCAAAACTCAAAAACAAACCTCAATACCTGTGACAACTTGTAATAAAATAGATTTAAGTGTGTACTTACCGAAAAACAAGTGTATTTCCGTCAGATTATTATTAAAAAACCCACAAAACTTTTCAATAACACGCGACGTGACGTACTCCGTGCGGTCAACTGACAGACTGCACTTTGACATTGTTTTTTTTTTTTAATTTTGCTAGTGGTGGGCTTGTGTTGCCGGTTTTTTAGACGTCAAATTTAATAGAGAATACGAAGCAAGTACGATAACAATATTAGACTTAGTTATTTAGAAGAAAAGGATCATTTTTCAACAGCTGTGAGCAAAAATGGCCTTGTTAACCAGGAGTTTGCAAGGTCAATCAACGAGTGTTTTATATTGTTAATCGTTAGTTTACATTGTCGATTAACGGATGATTTCATTTGTTAATCCCTGGTTAACTGGGTCACGTGAGCGGGTATTGAAACCTTAGATAAAAACAGGGTTGCTAATATTCACGGGTTATTATGCATCCATAGGTAAATAATTTATGCTTATGATTATAAGTAGCTAAATGACATAACGTCGGTTTGCTGTTTGGATACACGCCTGACATTGCTACTTAAAATTAAACATAGAGTGTTAACGTGTTTGGATACACGCATTTTTTTGTACACGTTATTATCAATGATGCAATCCTGGATGAAAAAGTTACAGTGGGTTTGAAGAAGTTACAGTGTTGATGAAAATTAAATTTGAGCCATTATGTCAACTCTATTTACCTTTTTTGAAGCATCTACTATCTATCTATCTACATCTACTCAAGTTTGAGTACGATCATGGCGCTTTGCCAAGTATGAAATTATTCGATAGATTTTCATTGGTAAAACGAGCTGTGAAAATGAAATTTTCTTTCAAATATTTCTAGTATGTTGGAGTTAAACGAATAACGAATTCTTTTCTTACTGCTAATAAATAATGAAAAAAAATGGATTTAAATATTTAATTTTCTTTGAAATACCTACCAAAATCTACATTACAAGTCGTTTAGTAACTTTCTAATGAATAATTGATGCGGGCAGCGCAAGACCGATCATTGTGGAGATTCTTGGGGGAGGCCTTTGTCCAGCAGTGGACGTCTACAGGCTGAGATGATGATGATGATGATGATGAATAATTGAATAATTTTTCGCTTATTATTCTTTCAATTAATTATACGTTTATTTAAAAACTTTCATGTCGCAAAATACAAAATATCTATTTCACCGGATTTAGATACTAGAATTGTTCCACGTCTTATTTTATTAACATTAATATTAGTCTTATCTTACACCTTAAGAAAGGGAGTTTGCACCCTAATTGTGTATTCTCTTTAAAGCTTTCATTTTTAATGCAGATTTATAAAACTTAAAGGCACTTCAGATAAAGCTAAGTTAGATATTAAGAAAATTGTCTTTAATAATAATTTACTTGATGTGATTTTTAAGAAAGCAATCATTTTAAGTTAAATATTAAGGATTTTATTGAACGACCGTTTTAAATTCAAGAATTTATATAAAGTTTAATTAAATATACTTACTTACAAGTATTTTGAATGAAAATCGTGTAACACGTATACAAAATACGTAAAGGAGCATTTTAATTTCAACTAGTTATTTTGAATTGTATTTTTTATCATCGTCGAAAATAAAAAAGAACAAAAAGAGACTTCCCAAAATATATTGTAAGTCGAAATTAATGACATTTTATATTGTAACTAGCTTTCCGCCCGCGTTAATATATTTTATTTAAAAGATAATTTTATGCACTACTAGTTTACCGCCCAGCTCCTCCCACGCTAATTCTCGTATATACGCTTTTTAAAACTTTCACGGTTGTTAAGATTAAAAACGGGATATTTACCGTGCACCGAACCGCATCGAAATATCTGGCACTCACACAAAACAAATACCACGGTAAATATCCCGTCTTTAATCTTAATAGTTAATATATACGCTATTTCTCATGGAATAAGGGATTTTCCCGCGGTGAAAGGGTAGCTTAATAAGCTACCACATAATGAGTGTTATTCTAATTTTTTTGCTATATAATTGCAAACTTTAACTTCAATCCATACAGTTTTTTTTGCGTCAAAGAGTAACATACATTCATTCATCCTCACAAACATTCCCAATAATAATATTAGTAAGAAAGAGAATAAAATAATAGAAATGTCTTTGAAATATAAATATTTCAACGAAGTGAAATTTATAAACTATGGAGCAGTTTCTTACAATAGAGCGACCAAGGAGAGGTTCCTTAAGGAACATTCTCGGTCCCGCGTCGCGGTTAACTTCAGTTTTAACTTTAGCAACGATGCAATTTTATTTATAGCCCACAGCTTGTTATATTGTTAACGGTAATATAACTAAAAGCCAGATGGACTGATGATTAGGTTAGAAAATCCCCTCCGGCCACATTGGCAACTGATATTCGCAACCAGTTGTCAAAAACGATAGTCTATTATTTTTTATAACTAGTTGCCTACTAAGAATCATTTAATAATCATGGTTCTATAAGAGGCATTAAATAAATCGCTATTAGCAAAGCATTACGAGAAGAAAAAGTTGTGGAGTCCCTTGTCAACCGGTGGGTTTGTATTATTGATTATGATTGATAAAAAAAAATGTTTATTAAAGGAATCGTAAATTGGTCAATACATTTAATAGTTAATTTGTTTGTAGCGTTTTAGAAAATCGTATCTTTTTACTACACTGTTTTCATTTGACTTTTCTCATATAAAAAAGAATTTTAAAAGAAGTATAAAAATATAGAAGTATCTTTATGTCGAACATATTAAGTTGTTTTTTATAAACCAAAAACTTTTTCGTCCAAGTATCCATATTTTTTACTCTTACCCTTACCTCAATAACATGAGTTAGGGTGCCTAGAAAGTTAAAAAAACAAACATAAGGGGACATCTAACCCTGTACTAAGAAGTGCCTGTTACTACAGATGTCAGACAGGAAATACATACCTAATATAGATAAATACACACTTATATATAATATAAAATAGCCAGTTACACTACTGTTAGCGTTGTTTAACGTTAATACCAAGAAAACACGTGATTAAGAAAGCTGCATCAGGAAATATCGGGTTTATAATGGATGGAATTAGCTCGCGTCACTTGACGAGGTTGACCAAAGCTAAAGCTAAAGTGTTGCCAAGTTTAATATAAAAGTTTGGGTTGCCAGTCAATAAACTGGAACTGGAAAAATTGTGGAATATTTAAAAATACTTAACTTACAGTAGACGAAAAAGTTTTAAGCTTTAATTTGGTAAGTATCATCGCTGGTGTAACGGTTAAAGCTTGCATTTCATCTGAGTTGTACCAGTTTGAACCTCGTTCATTATCATCGTTTTGTATAATACTAGCGACCCGCCCCGGCTCCGCACGGGAAAATGGTTATTGTGGGTTATCCTTCAGTATATTATGCATGTATTATACATATAAACCTTCCTCTTGAATCACTCTATCTATTAAAAAAAACCGCATCAAAATCCGTTGCGTAGTTTTAAAGATTTAAGCGTACAAAGGGACATAGGGACATAGGGACATAGGGACGGAGAAAGCGACTTTATTTTATACTATGTAGTGATTGTATTCTCCACATACCTATTTCTTTTTAGTTTCCGTTGAAAGTTTTTAATAAGATAATCAGATTACAGTTTTGTCTACGCCGCCGTCACATTGACTTGATTACTTGCATCAATTTCTCTACTTCATCATCATCATCATCTCAGCCTGTAGACATCCACTGCTGGACAAAGGCCTCTCCCAAGTATCTCTACAATGATCGGTTCTGCGGTGCCCGCATCCAGCGGCTTCCCGCGACCCTCACCAGATCGTCGATCTACCTTTACCCACATTAAGTCTTCCGGCGCGCGGTCGCCATTCAAGATCCTATCTGCCTCAACGGACGTCGGTGTGCCCAGCCCATTTCCACTCATTTCTCTCCTTATTTGATCAAAAACATTAAATATAATTTCTAACTTCACCTCCTTTTATTCATCAATGCAAGGCTATTTAAATAATACTCGTACGAGTACAAGCTTATTTGAAATTCAGATGCGGGGAACTTTTCCGCCAAAAATTATGTTAAAACCGACAAGGGCGCCACGGCTGGGCTGAGTGAGTGAATGAATGATTTTAGAATAATGTTGGTTTGAAAAATTGGGTTCGGATTTAGAATAGAACAAACGATAGGCAAAAAAGTTGAATTGACAGTTATACTATCGCATTTAAAATATTCGGTATATACCTAATTTTAACCATTTTTTGTTTTGTTTTTATGAACGACCAATAATTTTGAATGCTTTTTAAAGCTTGGTTTGATTTGTTTGATTCACTTACTTGTACTAACTAAGTGACGTAGAATGTCCAAAAGTTCAAATAAAAATAAAAATAAATAAATAAATTTGTGAAACGCATCTCACACACGGCCATCTGACCCCAAACTAGGCAGAGCCTGTACTATGGGTGTCAGACAGCTGATATACATACATTATATAAATATACAGCACCCAGACACAAGGCAAACACGAGTGCTCATCACACGAATGTTTGCCCTGGGCGGGATTCGAACCCGCGACCTTTGCTTTCGTAGGCAGACAACTACCAACTAGGCTACGAGGCAGACAAATAATGGCTTAAAACACGAAGTCTGGTCTCGATGGTCTTTCTATCCCTATCTAATACGTACCGGGGAGGTGCATCGGCCGATCATAACCAAAATATGGAGTTAGATACGCCTGGTACTGGTCTAATTGTTTAAGAAAGTCTAGGCAGTCTATGTTGTCATAACGAAGTCTAGGCAGCTCAATGATTCTGAAAACAGGGTTTGTGAGCTAAGTAACCTGAAAACTTACAATAGGTAAGAAGCTTCCGTTCCCAGCTTGTAAACACCTTAATACGAGAAATCTCATTAAGTAAACTCGGGAGCAAGAATCCGATTAATTCAAAAATCCCCTGCGACACGGTTTATCCCCAATTTGCATACATCATAAGTTCCAAAGTCGTTTGCATATTAACTGCCTAAGTTCCACATTACGAGTCGTTAACGTTTTGTACTGGAATAATGAATTTGTTCTTCATAATGCCAACTAACTTGTGTTGAGGTGATAAACTGGTTTTGTTTTATTGTTTTGTTCTGGGATTTTAAGATGAATAAGAATGAGAATGTATTTATTAATAGCACAGTTAAACAAATAAATCCAAACAAACAAAAAAATACCGCGGTAAATATCCCCTTTTAAAACATAATGGTTATAAACAAAGTTTTATTATTTTGTAACGGCCCCGTAGTCTTATAGTCTGTTTCATATAAATCCAGACAAAAGTTCATTGATCTCTTTCTTTTCTTGAAAGTTATTAAAAATAATGTAACGCCAAAATATCTGGCAAGGTCACACGCTCACCTCGCCTTCTACTACGATATGCCAAATTACGTAGTTTGCGATAATTTCCTATAGTTTAATCGTATCGTTTGAAAAAATGTGGGCTTTGTATGCATGATCTTTGGTCCGGATTAATATGAAACAAACCATAGTTGGTAGTACCTACCTTCTATGTCCAATAATATCAATTTCAAGAATTCAATCGAAAAACCGACTAGTCTGTTATTTAGAAAAATGCTGGCTAGTTATTCCCTAGGCTAAGTATGATATCATCCAGATTAATTCAGTTTGTTCATTTTAAAATAGAAAAACACTTCTTATTACAAATGTTGCTTGTAATTAAGGCCTATTCACCCTGGTATCAGGGTAGGCTCAAGCCCCTCGGTGGGGACATATATGAGCTGTTAACGCTTGTAATTAAACAGTAGTCCCTATCCGACATATAATGTCGTCTGACTATGGAACTAAACCATCCAGCCAAAATCGTACCAGTATACAACTTCCCCTTGAGTAGATCAAACAGAACTGTATCACTATCGACGACTATCAACAACTTTATGCAATCAAACGGTCGTGCAGCGAAGTTGTGGAGTTCTTGCAAGTTAAACGTGGTTAAACCGACTTTGACTGCGTCGAACGAGCGGTGCCAAATTGGTCTCGACACTATCTCTATTAGGCCGGGAGATGATGACAGAAATTTTTAGGTCATTTGTTACAGTATGGCGGTTTTACAGGGGTCTTAGTACGTAATGACAAAAAGAAAAATGATGGTCATAGCGTTGGTACTGGCGGCCCAATCGCGAAAAAAAAATGCAGATTTTCGGCGGTATGGCGACCATTTGGATCCGTCTGAAAAGTATGGCATGGTGATTTTCGTAAATGACTGCACGAAGATGATCAAACTGTGCAAAAATGACCCTGGTACAAATGGTTGAATTTTTAATTTATAAGTCGGTATGGCGGGCTGTAAGTCACACCGGAGAAGTATGGCATGACACTGTCGTCTAGTTATTTTGTACGGGCTATCGGAAAATAATAAAATTTTCGTGGTAGGTACAAATCGTTTGACTTTCGTAATTTATCCGACTAGTTCACTAACGCCCACGCGATTGGGCCGCCAGTACCAGCGCTATGACTATCATTTTTCTTTTTGTCATTGCGTACTAAGACCCCTGTTAAACCGCCATACTGTAACAAATGACCTAAAAATTTCTGTCATCATCTCCCGGCCTATATATTATGTTTGTCTTGTTGAGTTTCTGTGTACCTAGCACACTACTACACTTATCAATGTTACCACTACTCGGCGATAAAAGTCACTTTGTGACTTTCCCTAGATAAGTTAAGACTTTGCAGGAATGTCCTGATCTTTGGTTCTGATGCGAAAAAATATTATTCCATGCGTCTATAGGCACGTGATACCGGCTTCTATAATCAACACACGAGCCTCATCAGAAGCCTTAGATGGCTCAATTATCTGACTCCAGGGTTAATGAAGTTGGTCGAATTCATTACTTTATTCGTAAGTAGCTTTAATCATAGCAATATAGTTACTTTTTTCTGTAGGAGTAAGGCATTTTATCCTTTTTTTAAACAAACCTTTTTTATTGAAACTAATTCTTTATAGTCTTTTTTTATTGACCTATGCTTTTGTCGAAAAAGTAGGACAAATCAAGCTTCTATTCATAATATTGTCTATTTTTTTATTTTCTAGTCATCTGTTTTAAGCATGGTCCAAGAAAACAAGGTCTAACCGTTAGACCACGTGACTGACACGAGCCTACGTCATTTTTCGCTGTTCATCCTTGTCTATTAACACGCATTCGACAAGGACGAACAGCGCAAGATGATATAGATTTTTGTCAGTCACGTGGTCTAGTGGTTAGACCTTGTTTTCTTAGACCATGGTTTTAAGCATAAGAATAATGTTTAACCTAGATTAAGCTATAGTTTAATAAAGATCTAACACAGGAACTAGGCCTTGATGACAAGGTCGTATGTTAATAAACTTTCAGCTCCCTAGAGCTCCATTCAGCTTGACTTCCTAACTTTCCACCACTCTAGTTAACAATGTACTACTAAGAGATAAGAATAAACACATAAACTCCACTTTTAATTGCCGATGACGTAAAAAAGACCGTGATTCCGACAAAAAACTGAGCAAATATATACGTATTTTAGCTCTAGCCCGCGGCGATTTCGGTGGCCTTTATAATTTCTCATGGGATTAAAAGTAAATATAATCTGTGTCCATGACTCTGAAGTCTGTACGAACATTTAAAAAAATAAGAAAAACTGTTAGCGCGGGCGGAGCAGCGGGGCGAAAAGCAAGTGACAGATAAAATATTTTTCTTTTTATGATTTCAGTACTTTTGAATATAAAAAAGGTAGAGAATAATAAGATAAAAAAATAAAACGCAGCCGCAAGAAATAATATTTTTTACTTTTTTAACAGATAATGGGGCTAATTCGGTACTGCACGCGCCTTATCTTAACTAATTTTAGTTCATTTTTGACAGGACTTAGCAAATCTTGACACGATTAACGTTCGGATACACATTATCTCGCTCTGTGCACGCTCCTGCAATATTTCTTTTTCAACTTCTGTTGTCTTTCAGCTAAAAACTCCATCAATCGTACAAGCAAGAGCATGCTAAGCACATTACTTTGGATTTTGCACCTTTCTTAAGTCCATCGAATAAGGAACAGAATCGCAATCGCGTTGGCCCAGCTTAACCTTCACTTAACAGTACGTGCAAGCCAGCACATGCGGTTGGACACTTGCACTACGAAATTTACCCCTACCGCTGCCGAATACGGGCGCTCTCAAGGTCATCATTTCCAGCCGCATGTGCTGGCTACTGTACTTAAAAAAGTTCGTCAAATGACCTTAACTAGTGGTTATCTTATCTCAACTAACCATGTGTGTCCCACTGCTGGGTATAGGCCTCCCTTCTCTCTCTCCACGACTCCCTTGCCGTATCTCGTTTAAATATTAAATAAAATAAATAAAGAAACAATATAATGTGTTTCACAGTCTCACACACGACCATCTGGCCCCAAACTAAGCAAATCCTGTACTATGGGTGTCAGACAGCTGATATACATACATATATAAATATACAACATCCAGACCAGACACAAGGCAAACACAAGTGACGTTTTTCTTAGAATTAGATCGTTCGATTCTTTCAATTTTTTAGAATTAGATCGTAAGAAATAATCGGCTGAAAACCTTCAATTATGAAAATAATATCAAACATTTCTTTTCAACTTTTTCAATAAATTATATTTAACCACTGGTTTGAGGTTTCTTAACAGGTGTTTAGTGAATGGGTATAATGAATGGGTATGTACCCATTCATTAAACACCTGTCTAGAAAACTACATTACAAATTGTTCTTTGAAATATGTAATTTGTCGAAGATATTATTATTTCAATTGTTAAAATAGTCTGCCAGAATCTATCGTTTTACTATTTACTATTTACTTATTTGTCTAATGGACGGGTGTGTTGCATTGCAGGGAAGTGTGCTAGTTCTCACTTCATTATTAATTTACACCAAGGCACTATAAAGCGAGGTGTATTTGTCGAATATAAAACCACTGACAGATACAGGTGTTTGATAAAAAGGAAAAAGAAAACCAGATCATTGTTTTAAAGGTAGAAAAGATTACCTGCCAATGCCTAGCAACTTATTGTGATATATCAAAAATATAAGATTACTAGCTTTCCGCAACCAACTATACACAATTGACGTAATTGACGGCCCTGTAGCCTAGTTGGTAAGCCTGCCTACAAAGCACAGGGTCGCGGGTTCGAACCCCGCCCTGGGCAAACATTCGTGTGATGAGCACTTGTGTTTGCCTTGTGTCTGGATGTTGTATATTTATATATGTATGTATATCAGCTGTCTGACACTCATAGTACACGCTCTGCCTAGTTTGGGGTCTGATGACTGTGTCCCCACATAATATTATTATTATTTTCATATCAAATATTCTGTTGTTGTTGTTGTACAATTATAAAATTTTATAAAGAAATAATTTTGAAGCATTACCGTTAACCGGGAGTCAAGACTGAAGGAAAATGGACGACAATGACGTATGAGTGACGAAGGAATTCCAAAATTGAATGTTTGAATTTAGACGAGAAATAGATGGAAAATGAGTTGGGAATTAAGTTGCAAAGCTCCTCGTTACAGTACTAAACTGAAATACGATGCATGCTTTACGTAATTATCTCCCAAGAGACCTGGCACTCTTACACTTATATATCCTATTTCATATACGAATATCACACATTTGAATACGAAATGTCTCTTTAAAAATAGAAGTGATTGATGATATTTCATATAAATAAATGTTAGAGTTCAAGTTTATTCAGAAAATAGCGCTATTCTCTATTTTTATACAAAGAATATTATGAAGTGTGGTATTAAAGCCACATTTATAAATAGAAGGAATAATTTTGACAAAATGTTTATTAATTTATTTATTATGAAAAAATAAGTAAGTATCTTACTCTGAAGCAAAAAAAAAGATTAACTGCGGCAAGACAAACCTAATAGTTAGAGAGCCCACGACCAAGATTTTTGTCTCATAGCAATACGGCCAAAACCGCATCAAATCGATAGATACGATTATCCTGAACTCGAAAATACCAATATCAGTCATTTTCCGCGTAGCGTTTGATCTGACCGAATTTTCAAAATTGTCAAAGAATTTTACCGAACTGCATCATAGCAATATGTCTGATTTGCAGACTGTAGTTGAATGATAGTTCTGAGATACCGGAAACATATTTTTCAGACGTTAGTGGTGTAGCGCAAACCCGTAAAATCACTTAAAAAAATTAAAAATGAGGCAAAAAAAATGTCTCATAGCAATATGTCTGAAAATCTTTTTTATTAGTAAATTTTGGTTATTTGATGCGAACAAAACAATTTTCAGACGGAAATGTGAACGCATTAAATTTTGAGACCGTTTTGAAAATGTTAACAAATTTTACCGATCGGTATCATAGCAATATGTCTGAAAATTGTTGGACATGATAAAATAAGTTGTCCACATGTGCAAAAAATTTATATCAGACAAATTAAGTGTAGCACCTTCTTTATCAGACTTTTGGTAGAGATTTTTGGGAGTATATGCTACACTTAAAGTGTCTGAAAACAGGTTTTTGGTAATCCTGGCAGCAATACAAAAAGTTTAAAAAAAATATTATCCGTATTGCTATGATACAGGTCGGCTAAATTTGTTGACATTTTCAAAAATGCGCTCAGGCTATATGCTACGCGCAAAATGTCTGAAAACAAACTTTTTCGTAATACAATTATAAAATCTATGTACATTTTCACTACCGACTGCCTTTTTTTTTTGACACAGCAGAAATGGCCTCCCACGCAGTTGCTACACTTTCGACCGTTACTACATACCTAGTCGGGTTCAGAATCATACAATCTAACGATTTTATAGGGTTTTTGCCGTATTGCTATGAGACATGGTTTTGGTCGTGGGCTCTCGTACTATAAGAGTATCAAAACCTGTTTTTTTTGTAACGACTACACTACATCCAATTATCTGGAAATATCGTCACTCTTAACTGCATGTTACTTTGTCATGTATGCGTGCCTTTTACTGTACTTGCCTAACGTCTTTTTGCATTGTATAGCATTAATACGTAGGTATTTTCAGTTGTATCTTAGTAATGTGCACTGAGATTTGAATAAACTTCTTTCTTTGTTTCTTTTTTTGTAATAAGATCGTTCAGTTTCGTTTTCTCTTCATCGGGACTCGAGTGAGATTCATTTTCATTTTTCATTTCAGCGGAGAGAGGCCTTTACCCAGCAGTGGGACACACAAGTCTTATTAAAATAAGATAAAAATCTATTAAAAATATAGTATAGTTCTGCATCAAACCTTCTTACAAAAAACATAATTGGGCTGTGACACAAAGACTCTACACATTTTTTCATCTCATCTTTGTTCAAAATTACATAGAGTTGTAAAAATACGTCGGAACGCAATAACGGAATTCTAGCATTCCTAGAAATATTACAAACCTAGGAATCCCAGCAGGCCTGCAATTCGAGATTAAATGCCTGTACTAAAGTCTAGGCTTTATGGCTCGGTTTTAGATTTAATTTTATGTTTTCATCGTTACTTTTAAGAGTGTAGTTAAAAGTGCAAAAGCAAGTATGAGTAACAATTAAATTATTGCATATAAAAATTAAAGTACGAATATTATGTGTTTGTTCGCTTTTAGGCTTTAGCAGTCAAAAAAATTATTAAACAAACGTAGTGCTAGTCGTAAAGTAATGTTTTGAATTGTTAGTCATTTACATGTATTTCAATTAAATTATGAACGAGGGAACGCACACAAGACTCCCGCTCCGGTTGGTTCCTGGTGCAAAGGTTGGCTATCGCGATTCAGCGCGGTAATGCTGCTAGCGTCATGGGCACCTTTGCGCCGGGAAGTCGGAAACGGTTCGGGGCGGGTTATTCGATTGACATTTTTCTTTGTTTTGTTTTATTTAAATGTTTTATTTTGACATTAAATTATTACATAAAGGGTATTTTTTTATTATTTTACCATTTTTAATGATACAAGTAATAAAAACCTACGTCACGTAAAAATATTTGAAAAAAAAATTACTGTACGCTCATATGATTTCTCTGGACTAAAATGAAATTTTATCGGAAAACATATCGTTCTATATGTTACCAGGAAATAACAATGAAACAAAACAAATGAGAAAGTAGTCGGATTCCTAATATTGCAAATAAAAGTCGTATTACGGGCAATTCTGAGAATAATTACCCACATATCAGAACAGATGTAACTTACCGACGGAAAAGATGAAAGAGAAATCAGACCCCATTTGTAACATCAACTGTTACTCTTAATTTGTAACTAGTCTGATATATTTCATCTACGCTGTTTGTTATCTACTGAGGATTGTTAATGAAAAACAGAAATATATTGTGTTATATCCAAAAAACTGACTGAATTTTTTGATAACTAACCAACCTGCTCACAAAATTTTATGAAAATCGGCTGAGAAATGCAACTTGTTAACAAGAAACAAAATGTCCTACAAAGACAATATAATGAAAACATTTCTGATTAAACTGAAACTAAAACGCTTCACGAATTTTATAATACGAGTATTGAAGAGTCGTCACTTGAGAGCAATGGAGAGGGCTATGCTCGAAGTTCCCTTGCGTGATCGTATCAGGAATGGTGAGATTCATAGGCGAACCAAAGTGACCGACATAGACCGAAGAATCGCAAAACTTAAGTGGCACATTACGCGTAAAACCAACGGCCGTTGGGGCAAAAAGTTCTTGAACGGCGACCGCGCGTCGGAAGACGTAGCGTGAGCAGGCCACCATAAGGTGGACCGACGATATGGTGAGGGTCACGGTTTGCCGCTGGATGCGGGCAGCGCGAGACTGATTGTTGAAGAGATCTTTGGGGGAAGCCTTTGTCTAGCAAAGGACGTATTTCAACTGAATAATGACGATTTTGAAGCAAATTTTTGATAATTTTTAAGACTATATCGGTCTTAAGAACGAAAGAAAAGATAGAAGTCTATTCAAATCTCAGTGCACATTACTAAGATACAAGTGAAAATACCTACCTATAAATGCTAAACAATGCAAAAAGACGTTAGGCAAGTACAGTAAAAGGCACGCATACATGACAAAGTAACATGCAGTTAAGAGTGACGATATTTCCAGATAATTGGATGTAGTCGTTACACAAGCCTCGTCAAAAGCCTCGGCGGCAGTGAGGTTGGTTAACCTCGAAACCCACACAAAAGAAATAAGTTTCAAAGTTACACGAAATTGTTTTCTACATAGAGCAAGTACGCTTTACAAAATACCCACTATATTACTAGAATATTCCGAAAACCTAAACCAATACATCTATATTCGCTGACAAACAGTTATAGGAGCGAGTAACAAATGGGGACAGCAGTCCATAAATAACGTAGAGATTGTATCGCGACGAGACCTCTTGTTTTAGTGTATTTATTGGACGGAGGAGACAAATTTGTCACGTTTCCAGAAAATTGTCGTGCGGCTCTATATTTCTAGGTAATGTATTTTGGTGTACGAAAAATTTGTCCAATGATGTTCAACCCAGCCTTGGTCTGATCTGACGTTAATAAGTGCTTTTTTTAATCACTACATAGTATAAAATAATGTCGCTTTCTCTTTCCCTATGTCCCTATGTATGCCTAATTCTTTAAAACTTCGCGACGGATTTTGATGCGTTTTTTTAATAGATAGAGTGATTCAAGAGGAAGGTTTATTTGTATAATACATGCATAATATACTTAAGGAAATACCCACAATAACCATTTTCCTGTGCGGAGCCGGGGCGCGGGTCGCTAGTCTATGATAAGTAAAATATTTTTACTTTTACGTTGATCGCTAACATCTACTCAACCGTTGTTAATTTAATAGTTATTCACATCAAACAAATATGTAGTCGCTTGGTTAAGAGTTCATTTGCACCTTTTAAAAGATAGCGTACCTAGTTCTATCGAATCAGTTGAACCGCGAAAATAACGAAAAATAGTTAAATAATTTATGAAGAAATTGTTCAAACAAACTATACAAATAAAATTAAAAATATTGAGAAAGAGCAGCGAAAAGTCAATTATGGGAATTGTTCAAACAGCAATTTCTTTCGTGGAATTAAATCCCAATTAATTAATTTAAAATGTATCGAACTGTACCTCCCTGCTTGGTTAATACAGCAACTGCTACGAAATGCCTACGCCCGTAGCAGTTTGCTACGACGTAGCTCGTAGTGAATTTTGTTTATAAATGTAGACTAAGATCAAATTTTGGTACCTTTTGAACTGTGTAGTAGTGTTAACCGTTATATTCGATCCGGAAAGAGATGGTTTGATCCCCGTCACATAAATATTTTATAAGTGACAAAACATATTTCGAAATTTTACTTATCTTTCTGGTTTTTGATTGAGGTAAATGCAAATAAATGTTTCTATACATGTTGTTAATAAAGGTATCAGGCAAAAAGGGATTTCTTAAATAATCAAAAACTAGTTTTTAAGTAAAATAAAAACCTCCTTTTATTTGTACATATTTTTATCAATTTAGTTTTCACATGCTCTATTGTGCTTTTTTAATTAAAATCTCAGCAGTGAAAGAGTTAACGGCTCCAGGAATAAGCTGTTTGTAATGGAATACCGCTCAGTGTTGTAATTTCAATTAAAATACTGAATCAATTTCCATTCAGTTTTAAATTCTTGTATGAACATGTCAACAAATAGTTTCTCTTGTCATTTATATTTTTATCGATAACTGCTGCTGCGAGTTTTAAATATTTCTAAACTAAAATAAAAGAAAAATATTATGTCTATAACAAAGTGATAAAAGTCTATAGAGATTGAACAGGAATATTGAGAAAAATGCATTTTCAAAAACTTTAAAAAGTCTTGATAGAAATAATAAAAAAGGTGAGTACGATAACGTTGTCAATAAACATAAAGAGAATGTAAAACTTTGATGCAACAAGAATTATTTTTATTCGTATTTTATTACGAAACCTTTTCTTGATTTTTTTTTTGTTTTTTTTTTCCGCCATTTCCGTGCAGTTTCCATTATGAATGAGATATTTGCACGCAGTGAAAAGTAAATAATAAAATAATAAATAGAATAGGTCCAATAGTTTTAAAGATTAGCCCGTGTACAATGTACTGAGCCGTATATAAATTACTATACTTTTTTTATTATCTCATGGGAACTATTTAATTTCCCGGGATAAAAAATGTCTAGATGTTGACCGGGGATATAACAAAATTTAATTTAAATCGGTCAAGTGTTTCGGAGATTAGTTTGTACAAACAGAGAAAAACAAATCTGGATTTGTTATATATTACTTCTTATATTCACCTGACTCGTTTTTAGCATTTTTTTTCTTTTTGTACAGATTTTCGACCTCTACAGTTTTATAATAAAGATTTGTTTGTTATTTTCTTCATTTGTTTAAATTTTTATTGTTTTAGAATGTGTTATCATAAAATAAGTAACGATAAAGTTATACCTAAACAAAGAAACTTGCAAACATTTTTAATCTTTGGCTTCACAGAGACCCATTCCTGATCCTTCGAACATTCTTAAGTTACAAACAGGGATGTCCCAAGCTTTTGAAAGTTTACAATAGTGTTGTGCTCATGTGAAAAGTTTGGAACAATAATTTTAATATTCGAAACGAACGAAATAACCGAAATCAAATTTTAAATTGCACATTAAAATCTCAGTTGCTTGTGAGTTAACTTTATCTAATTATAACAGCCTATCATAGTGCTCGGGCAAGGATTTGAACCCGAATCTCCTTGGCATTCCGGGCCATAAAGGCGCACTACCAATGGGAAAATTTCCAGAAGCAAATTAGGAAAAAAATCCTTTCAAAACGGCTCGACAGATGGCACTTGTAAATATTAAGGTAATAAATACAGACAAACAAACAAACAAACAAAAAATAATTTATTTTCTTAAATAGTAATAACATAACATACTGTGTTCCTGGCCCCCTAAACTAGGAATACACGGGGAAGCCAAAATGAAGAAGTATTGTATTAAAAAAAAAAACATTAAAATGTATCAACTAATTATCCTAAAATTAATTTCAGTCAGAACCATGTACGATCGGACAAAAAACCAAAAAGTCTACAATAAATCGCTCACTGTTCTCATTATTTCATTAGCGTCAACTATAGAACCCTAATAAGAAGAAGTATAGTATCTTTGAAATGTACCTACTTCTTTTTTTCATCAGCCAGTTTTCTCTGAGCAAAACAATACAAAATTTATAGCTACACAAAAAAATCAAAACAATCGATTTCTTTTTAAGATATATCATAATTCAAACATTTTTTATTTCTTTTTAATATTTATAATTATTCTTGTGTTCTTTACAGACACATCTCTATTAGTACTTCTTGTAAGAAACTTTTCTCTCAGATCGATGTTGAGAAGCTCCGACCACCTGCCGAGTGGGATGTCTAATCCTTTTGTTACCAAGTCGGTTTTATACCAAGTCGTGTTTTATTTTGTCGCCGCCATCTTGAGAAAATTGTATTCTCTTGAGTCAGCAAACGTGAGTACGGCTTAAGAGTGGCTACTGTTCTGTATTTGTGCTTTGAGAAAAGTTTTATGTATTTATTGTCATTTTGTAGTTTTGAAATCCTTACTTATATACTTAAATGCGAAAGTAACTCTGTCTGTCTGTCTATATATTTTTTAGTCCGTTTGTTATATTTTCGTGCCAAAAACATTAACCGATATTGATGAAACTTGGTTTAGACATAGAATAAGTCTTGGAGAAGGATTATGGGCTACATTTTAGTGCGGGAAAATAACTCACTCCCACGAAAAAACTATTAGCGTAGGCGGAGACGTGGGCGGACAGCTAGTAAATAAATTATTTCAAGATATTTCTTTAAAAATAATCTGACTTCTTATTAGGTGAAGCACACATGGCGTCACTTGTTGCATGTGGTCCGACTTAGTAATTTCATCTTCTTCTTCTTTGCCAGTCGATGACAAATCGAACTATATGTTTGCCGCCCAAAATCCGGCCATCTGTACTGCACCATCCGTGGCGTCCGTCAGGTCCTGCTGAGAACAGGTGACAGGACAGGCAGGACAGGACACCAAGTGGGCCATGGACTGAACTGCTGCTCCGCACATACACTCCAAGTTTGGATCATTAGAGAGTCCCCACCTGAACATGTTTTCTTTGCTTCGGCCAACCTGGGTCCGAAGTCTGTTTAAAGACTTCCAGATTGGCCACGGCAGTCGATGTCCGGCCGGAAGACTCTAATAGTAATTTCATATAATATCGTAAAATGCCAATTTTTTTCTAAACCTACATTTGGATGAATTTAAGAAGAACCAACTTAATACATCGAACTGGCTCGGAAAATTCATCATCGTCAAATAAATGCACATATCAATTTTACTTCAATGCATAGTTTTTCAAATGCATTTTAGTAAATTCAAAAACTACTGAAACGATTTCAAAAATTCTTTCACCATTAGAAAACTTCATTCACCCTGAGTAACATAGGCTACCTCTTACCGCGGGAAAATGTTTAAATCCCATGGGAAAAATTGTCGGCGGAGACCGGGCGGAGCCGCGGCGAAAAACTAGTTCTATTTAAAATGATCTAAATTTATTTATTTATTTATTTATTTATTTATTTTATTTATATAAAGTTTATAAGCTTTACAGCAAACGCCAAAGCGCTAATAAACTTAAACTTAAGAATTAAAGTAAACATTAAAATATATATGTATATATCAATAATAAAACTAAAAATGTACTTCACAAAAACTTAAAAACTTACAAGATAATTGATAGAATTTGTCCGCGAACAAATCACTATCTGGCTCCTTTGATAAAAATAAGTTGAGGAGTGACCTCGCGTAAACAAGTGGCGAGTGGCTGTGCGCTGCAGTTCGGACTGCCTCTTCAGCCAACAACTTATGGCTCCTACCTCGGAGATATCTATCCGGCACAAAAAGAATACACTCTTAAATATTCCAATGCAAATACTAATGTATGTTGTAATGTATTGTTTCAAATATGAAAATGTAAAATGAAATCACTACAGTGCTTCAAATTTTAACTTTTACTTCCCCAATGAGTACGCCAACATTACTGTAATAATCCTCTTACGTTGGCTACATGGAAATTTGTAGTTTCCAAGTGAATTTTCAAATGTACAATAATTTTCCCAATTTAATGAATGATTTAGAAATGTTGTAGCTCTGAGTTCCGGAAAAGCTATCACGTGATAATTTAATAGGAAGCTTTATAAATAATTAAGGCATTGTTATGCACCTATCTAATTGACACAGAAAAAAAAAAAAAAATGAAACAAAAAGTGTGAAATTCATGCATTTTCTGTGCCTCCCGAATGCAGAAGAAAATAATCATACTAATATTATAAAGAAGAAAGATTTGTATTTTTGTGTGTATGTTTGTAATGAATAAACTCAAAAACTACTGAAACGATTTCAAAAATTCTTTCACCATTAGAAAACTTCATTCACACTGAGTAACATAGGCTACCTTTTACTGCGGGAAAATGTTTAAATCCCACGGGAAAAATTGTCGGCGGAGACCGGGCGGAGCCGCGGCGAAAAACTAGTTCTATTTAAAATGATCTAAATATTCCAATGGAACTTCTCCATTTCCCCAAAAACGTATAACAACATACCCATTTCTAACAATGTACGCTAAAGAAAGTTTTCTCATACATTTAGACCCCCCACACTAGCGTCTTTCTAGCGTCTCGCCGCCATGTATAGCGCATACAATCATAGGCAGAAGGCAAGTGAAACAAAAGACGGACGCGGATGATTGTATGCGCGACGCACATAGACGACGCGCATACAATCATAGGCAGCAAGGCGAGTGAAACAAAAGACGGACGCGGATGATTGTATGCGCGACGCACATAGACGACGCGCATACAATCATAAGCAGCAAGGCGAGTGAAACAAAAGACGGACGCGGATGATTGTATGTATGCGCGACGCACATAGACGACGCGCATACAATCATAGGCAGCAAGGCGAGTGAAACAAAAGACGGACGCGGATGATTGTATGCGCGACGCACATAGACGACGCTCACAATACGCTAGTGTGGGTGACCCCCTATACATACAAAACTACCCGTCACATAAAAAATACAATAAGCGACCATCATTTGGGCTCTTAACGTCATGTTTCATGAAGAACTTTATCCCTCCCCCTCTTTCATTCTTCGCTCTCTCTTTCCTTCGCTGATCTCTCATAAAGTACAATAAGCCATGTTTGGTGATATGATATCACGCGCCGTAATAACATCAAATTGCCATGTCGTCGGCTCTGAGAAAAATGGTAAATGTGGCCAGACGATAAAATAAATAAGGCTTGTTTATCTAAACTGGAATGTATCTGACAGGTCAATTAAACAAAGTTATCTAATTTCAGGTAAAAATGAGTATAAGATAAATAACTAAACGGCTAGAAGGGGAGTGCAGCCATCTAACGTATAAAGTTAGATCTAAAAAGAACACAATGAAAAAAAATGCTAGCCATGATTTTTTTAAAGTAAATATATACTCGTATGCTCTTATATTGTATCGTGAGTCTGAACGGAAAATTCCAAAACAATAAGTACGACTATTGAAAAAACTTAATAAAAATTAAAAATAATAGTAATTACTTCCATAATAAAATTAGTTCCATTGAAATTCCGCAATATGGCGAGATTTTTTATTTCTCTGGAGGTTTTCTATAATAATTTTTTTAAATATAATTAAAGTATATGTACCTACTATTTGTACACAAATCAAAAAGCATCGTTGATGGTGAATATTTATTGTGACAAAATATAAAAACATTTGAGCTCCTCTACTTTTGATTTTACAGGAAAAGTAATCACAGAATGCCATCAGTTCAGTTACTGCCAAACATTTTGCAATAATTTCCTGAACACAAAACGTTGCAATATCAGCACAAAGAACTCATTTTCTGTTTTTGAACTTCGTTCATGTCAATATTTTTGTACAATAAAAGCACGCGCCATTTTGATTTGGATGCCGCCATCTTCTTTTCAAAGATGAGGAAAAGTTATAACGTTCAAAATGAAATTCTACTTTTGACATTAAAAACTTCTTTTTTTACTGGTAAATGAGAAACAAGTTTTTTTCTTTCTTTTTTGTGTTATATTCTTTAACAGCTCATACATGTCCTCACCGAGGGGCTCGAGCCTACCCTGAAATCAGGGTGAATAGGCCTTAATCGACCACGCTGGCCAAGTGCGGGTCGGTCAACTTTACGCACATTCTTTGAATTACTTTGCAGGTGTGTGCATGTTTCCTTACGACGTTTTCCTTCACCGTATGAGCATCTAATAAACGTACATATGAATTGGAAAATCGAAGACACATTGGTACGTGCCGAGGTTTGAACCTAACTTCGGAATGGAGTTCAACGTACCACCGAACGGGCCACCGAAGGCCTAACGCCCTTGTGTTTCGTTGGTTTTCATTCAATACATTAAAAAATAATGTCTAATGAGTTAACTTTTTGGGATACTCGACATTGTAAATATTTTTACAAGTTTGTTTGTCTGTGCAGATTTTTATTGTCAGGTGTATTTTTTAATTGTCATTTGTATGTACTTTAATGCCGTTTTTAAACAAAAGAAGAAGCCACTTATAAACTAACCTTTCAAAATTACGAGTAAAGACAACTTTATTGTGACCACCAGCCCCCGTAACATGCAGCGTTATGACAAAAGTTTGTCGCACATTTAACTGTTAAAAAACCCGCCTTATTGAAATATCCTCCAATAAGATAAGAGAATACGCACGACAAAATTATGTCTGTCACGCGTGGACCGGGCATGTTAGAGGGGCTGTTCAAATACCTACACGCCCACAAGAGTTATCACAATTTAGACTCCTGTAACATGATTACTTATTTATTAGTTTTCCGTCCTGCAGCTCCTCTCGTTAACAGTTCTTCCTATGGGAATAAGGTATTTTTCCGCCGTAAAAGTTAACCTTTGTCGTTTCAGAAGGTTCTATTTGTGTGCCAAGTCTCATCAGAATCGGTTTAGATGTTTTGACGTGAAAACGTAACAAACAGACAGACAGTTACAGTACTTTTGCATTTATTATAATATTAGAAGGTCTTAGCATTTTTATTAAATAGTTTCTTTTATTACAAGCGTATCCGCGCGCCCGCGGCTAGTACGCTTGATATTTTAAACACTCGGCAATATTGCGTGCTGCGGCCAGATGTCATAAGTGGGATTTGTAGCGACTGTTATTCCAAACTGGTTCGATGTTTATAGTCTCACCAAGATATGTGATGATCATCAGCATTTAAAGGGAAGACCAAGACAAACGTTTCAAAATCAAATCGGGGACGTTCTGACAAAAGGTCGGGTCAAGAGTACTCTAAACCGACGAGCATGCCTGAGGAGATTAATGAATGTGGATGAAGCGAAAAAAGTGTATTTGGATCGTAGCAAGTGGAAGGAAGTGGTCTCTGCCTACCCCTCCGGGAAAGAGGCGTGACTTTGTGTATGTATGCAGCATCACTACATAGTATAAAATAAAATTTCTCTGTCCCTATGTCCCTCCCTTTGTACGCTTAAATCTTTAAAACTACGCAACGGATTTTGATGCGGTTTTTTTTAATAGATAGAGTGATTCAAGAGGAAGGTTTATATGTATAATACATGCATAATATACTGAAGGCTAACCCACAATAACCATTTTCCCGTGCGGAGCCGGGGCGGGTCGCTAGTTTAATTTATAAAATACAAAAATACTGCCTATTGTAAATCACTGCTGACACTTCTGACCATCGACTTCTGACTTAAAAATGAGTTAATTCAGAAATCAGATATCATAACTTATTTATATGATTTGGACATAACACGCACAAAAATACAAGCATACAACAATAATCATACGAATATTATAAACGCGAAAGGTTGTGAGTATGGATGTATGTTTGTTGTGAAAGAGTACTTTCACACAAAAACTACTCGATGGATTTAATGAATACAATAATATAGCTTATACATCAGAATAACACGAAGTCTACTTTTTACCGCGGGATAATACTTCTTTCCCACGGAAAAACCTGTTAACGCGGGCGGAGCAGCGGTACGGAAAGCTAGTAGGTATAACATAATAAAATGTGCATTGATATTTCCCCGCATTGTGACATCCAAACAAAAAGGACTCTCTTAGCGAGAGTTGCAGCGGGAGCCCTGTATTTTCGCGATTTGCAGGATTTTATTTGCAATGAACAATAATTATTGTTGGTTTTCCGAATAAAATAAAACAGATTTTGTTTGGTTGCTTTTCGTATGGATTTACATGTAAATGAAGGGGGTTGATAACCATAGAGATAGTAGTTTACATAACAGCTTAATCGCATCTTAATCCATTTAAACAAATACGAAAGCGAAAAAAAGTGGCAAATTATTATTAGTACAAAAAATACTTGTGTAAGTAACATGTCCATAGTATTTTAGTATTAATACAGGGTGTGGATAATTTACATAAAACAGTTCTGGGCTGTTTCCGACACACGCTGTATAAGTGGTGGATTTTGTTTATTTATGAACAAGAGGAATTTTAATCCGCAGTGATGAGGCCTTCTGAGTTTTAATCACATTTCTGGTGAATAAATAATTATTTAATCAGTTTTTTAAATTTTTACCAAGACTATTAGGTATAATATAATTATTCATTTTCTCCTAACACAGACGATAAGTCTAACAGGAGGCACTTGCCCTTAGTAGGTACTTAAGGAACTTTGTGAAAAGAAAATAAATAATTTAATATAATTTTTAAATAAACATGTACTATTTTACTACAAAAGAGTCACACTGTGAACGAGTATTTAAAAAGTGTTCTGATATATTATATTTTATACAGGACTTTTAAACAAGAGTTCTGCAGTAACTGTTCATAGAACAATTAATTAAATGGGTAAAAGATGAATCTGAAGATGATTGAAAACGATGATTTTTTAATTGTTTATGTTGCTTATTTAGAATTCTTCGTTTTCTTTAGAAGCATAATTTCCTAAACGCCAATTATTAAAGTGTGTCCATGTTTTTTTTATACTAGTTCATTATTGTGAGAAGAAAGCCAGCATTGGTTTTTGCAAATCTTATTAAGCCTTCCGTACGGCCCGCGTTGCTCTAAGTTATTAAGAGACGTCATTAAACGTTAAAAAAAAACTATGACGAATAGCTATTTTGACTTTAACTGTTGACTTTGAATGATCTTTTAATTAAAGTAATAATTAAAATTTTATTTTAATTATTATTATATTTTACTCTCATAAATTCCTTCCAAAAATGCTGTATTTTTTAAAAGAAATCGGATATACCACTTAATTTTTTGATCATTTTAATCGATGAAGTTTAAATTATCGTTCAAAACTGGCACAGATTTTATAAATAATATCGACGTTCTCTTTTTATTTATAAACTTCAAGTAGACCCGTTTGAATGAAGCCAGTAAACTTTCAGAGTTTACTAGCACGTAAAACATTGTATCTTTTTGTAGTACTAAAACTATAAACTAAGCACGTATCATGTAAACTCGCTCACTAAGTTATTTATTTATACTCGTAGTTATGACAGCTAAACTTTATGTGTTTACTGTGCAATGAAGACACCATTTAGAGACAATAGTATATGTTTATCCGAAAATGACGGCAGCGCGGATGCAATATGTGACAGAGAATTAAACTTCCTTATAACTTCCATAACGTATTACTCTTTATTTTATGAAAATTATTTTATGTTGTTATTTTTTTTATAATCTATAATTTTTTTAATGATAATTTAAATTAATGTAACTAAACTTTTTTTACTTTCAATCTATTAAGTCCCATAAGCAGCACATGCAGCTAGACATCAACAAACAAATACGTCGTATAAAGTCTTGACTTGTACGACCTAAAGTTGGATAGCAGTCTTACAATGGTAATGAGATGACTACCAGGTCCTATAGATGTCTTTAATGCAACTAATTAGTCGTGCGATGAATGTGTCATAGTAAACTGGTATTAGCAACGTTGGGGAGACTAAACGATACGACCGACGTTATATTACAGTCTTAGCTAAAACGTTTGTACGACAACGCAATAGTCATACTAACGTTATAGTCCAATAAACGTTTTGAACACACCAAATTATGTTTTTGGAAAACCTTCATACGACATTTATACAACGTGGATGTTATATAGACGTTTTCATAGTGCCGTTTATATAACAATCAGTACCTTGTTTTACAGCGGTCAATTAAATACTCTTAAATGACTGGGTTGTTTATTGACGACTCAAATATAACCTTTATATTACATGATGTCCGTTTAAAGTCCTGTCCTGACTTTAATCAAACTTGCAGTCGCATTTAAGTCAGGTTTTGACTTTATAATGATTAGACGGCCATATTTACGGAAGTTTGATGAAGCTAGCTGTCATGGCGACCATCATCATCATCATCAGGTCGTACAGAGGTAAGTGTGCGACAAAAGCAACATGTCAGACATTTTTAGAAAAAAAAACTATTTTTGTTAATGAAAATATAATGATTATAACACAAAATTACGAGGGGGCATGAAAATCTGAATAGTATTCACATAGGTATATTATCATAAAACTTCAGTTCCCAGTCAAACTAAATAGCATGAGAGACAGATAAAGTAAGCAAGATATGAAAATTAAATAACTTTAATTAAATAACATTATTTCCATGTAGTATTTATTTTACACTAAATTAAATCTTCGAAACACAAACACGTTGCGACGAACATTACTATGAATAAGTCGTACAGGTGCTGTCACTGGACTCAAAGAAAACGTTTTAGTCATTCAATAACACCTGTACGGCCACAATACAACAAACGAGTCGTTGTAAAGTTAGGATGCGTCTACTGCGCGACGAAAGTGGTTATCACATAACATTTGTACGACTGTTGAATGACGTTAACGAAGTTGGCTCGAGCTTTCTGTATGACCATTATACGACCATTTAGGTCGTATAACTGGGGCCATTTTCGCGTTTAGTAAACGTTATTATAACGTTAGTATGACTTTATTATAGCGATGTATGGTATTCAGATAACGTTTACTTAACCTTTATACGACGTTAAATTGTTACTTGGAGTCGCACTATGAAATTCGCTACTACTGCTACGTAATAACGGCGTTCTCAAGATCAACATGTCCACACGCATGTGCTGGCTACTGTATGTACATGACTATCGTAGATGGCTATGACTTCATAAAAAACACAGCAACCTACTTACTCTATATACTCTTAAGTTTACTAATACGATGAAGACGAGCTTTGCACGGCCCGTGCTCACGATAGGCCGAGAGCCGGTCAATATTTTCCTTGCTCTAGACGCGCACGATAGTTCGAGAGCTGAGCAAGCATCGCATACTGGATTATGCAACATCATGAGGCCTTAATGAGTGGATATCGGCAGACACTTCACATGATACATTTTAAGCGTTCAAGCCACTATACTGAAATTTCCGTTGCGCGTTGGTTTAATTAAATACTAGACTAGGAAGCAAAAACTTGTTATTCATATACCACATTGATAAAATACACTTAATTCCTACAAAACAGAACCACTTTTCTCAACAATCACAACTCAAAAATCACAAGTTTTATTTGAAACCTAAAACAAACCATCTCATAAATCATAACAAAATTACAAGTAGTAATTACTACAGAAAACATTAAAAAAAAACAAAGAAACAAAAAATTCTGAAAATATAGAATCCGATTTAAAGCTTTTTAGTTTTGACTCATAATCACCGTTAAAAATTACACTTCTTCTTTCATATAAAAGAAACTAAGCGATCTTAATTTATATCAAATCAAAATGCTATAACCTTTTTTTCCACTAGACGACACGTAGGCAAACATGTTCCGAGGCTGTCAATATTGGAACAGGCAGTTTATTTGCAAGCAGACAGACATCCATTCAATTTAAATAAATTGCTCTCACTTTGCCTAAATAAACTAGGATAATGTACCCGATTCGAGCAGGTTAAGCTATAAACAGATTTTTTGTCCTTTTTATTTTCTTACTAGCTTCCCGCCGCGGCTCCGCCCGCGTTCATAGTTTTTTTCTGTGGGAATGAGGAATTTTCCCGCGGTAAAAGTTGGCCTATGTTCTTCCGCAAGATATATTTTATCTTTGTGCAAACTGCGCCCGCTTCAACATGTTTCCCGTGGGAACAAGAAATTGTCCCGCGGTAAATTGTGGCCCATGTTCTTTCCTAAGGTTTTTTTATCTTTGTGCTAAGTTTCACCAAAATGGGTTCAGTAGTTTTGGAGCCTATTCAATTATTATCAATATTTTAGGTTTTTTTTACCTTGGGTTACATTATTGAAGTTCCCTTTTTTTTGAAAATAAAATATAGCCTATGTTACTCAGGGATCATGTAGCTTCTCAACAGTGAAAGAATTTTTAAAATCAGTCCAGTAATTTCGGAGCCTATTCGATGCAAGCAAACAAACAAAAAAACCTTTCCTCTTTATAATATTACTATGGATAATTTAAAAGAGATAAGAGTTTCTTTTTTTCAATCTCTATTTAGTAAGTACCCTGAAATTACTTTTTTATTTTGTTCATTCTCGAATTCAATTCTTTTCTATCTACGAATAAACCAGACCCAATTTTATAATTATCTACGCTTAAAAATGTCTTCTAATGGACCAAATTCTAATCTTTATGGAGATCTTTCTTTGGAAGCTTATGTCCAGACGTCTTTTATCTGATAATGGTGATGATAATAAAAATACCATTCTAAAACAAACTACATTTTCTAAAATCTTAATATCAGAATAAACAGAAAATGTACAATTTACCAGCACTTACTATGCGTGCCAAATAAGAATAGGATCGCGTTTGCAGCTAACGTCACGAGACAAATGTCACCAAATGTCTTGGTACAGTCTGCAAGAAAATGTAATAATTTTTATATATAATAAAAATTAATTTCAATAAATTAAATCTTATAGATAACGCAACAATAAGCAAAATAGTAATATTATTACTACACCGACAGACGCGTCCGTGTTGCTAGATTATGTGAAGTTTTGTGATTTTTATGCATACCTGCATACCTAAATTATTAATTAACATAGTCAAAATAATAACTTAAATCACAAAAATCCACATAATCTGGCAACACAGACGCGTCTATCGGTGCGACCAGTAATAATATTACTATTTTGCTGTTTGTTGTGCTTGTGTTATCTCTATCATTTAATTCAAATTAATTATTATATATTCATATCATTAGAATTTTTTGTAGACCGTACTTTTCTGTCGTATTTTGACATCTGTCTCGTGACGTTAGCTGCAAACGCGATCCTATTCTTATTTGGCACGCATAGTACCTATCGCCTATCTATCGCGTCCTAGTGTGGAGTGACCTTTAAAACTATATTCTTCGACAATGAAGTTTGTCCGGTTGTTAGTCGGTAGCTCTCGCTCGTCGTGTCGTGGATCGAGTTAGCTGCGATGTTTCCACTCCAATTCATACAATTTTATTTCATTTTCGATTGGCCGGCGTCCTCGCGCGACTTTTATTAGAAAATAGAAAACCGGCGATGGCTTTTGTACTCATCTAGTAGCAGTTTTAAGCCAATCGTGTACTGTGAAACGTTTGAAACAAAGTTATACTTGGTGTATATTATTACTGCGATATTATAGCTCTTACCTTCAAATAAAATTTTCAAAAATTAGTCTCAAGGTGTGTTTCATTTCATTCTACGCTGCCGTTACTGTAAAATATTCGACATATTCTAATACTTTTATACATTACACACTTATTTTATTGTTTAAAATATTTTTTTGTATTTGTTGAGGCCAATCTTAAAAGAAAAAAAATTATGTCACTCTCTAGTAGTAAGATATCAGTCATAGTCACATTTCTCAATTAACTTCAATACCTACTAGCTTTCCGCCCCATGGCTCCGCCCGGGCTAGCAGTTTTTCCCGTAAGAATGTGGGATTTTTCCGCGGTAATATCATGTAGTCTATTATTCTGGTACAATCTATATTATTGTGAAGTTTTATTAACATCGATTCAGTAATTTTTGCGTGAAAGAGTAACAAACATCCATATGTCAATCTTCACAAACTTTTGCGTTTAGGAAGTCAGGGAAACAAGCAATGGCAAAATGAAACAATTGAAACTAATATCCATATAACATAATAAACGAATTTCGGTTACTTTCCGTAATACCGATCATTCTGATACTTTCAACAACCATCAAAACCCATTCACCCGTAACCGGTATCCTAGCAACCACTACTCATTAGGCGCCGTAAACCTCTGTACTGGAAAACCCATAAAACCGTAAGTGCAACCTTTTGTAGGTCTCCATTGTCGGTTAACAATGCGCGGCAACAATACCAGTCAATACCGGTGAGGAGATAAGTGGCGTTTGTGTTATCTAGCGAGGCGCCGGATTCAGGGAAAATACTAATTTTAAGGCTCAAATTGGCGCAGAGTCGAAGCGACGCGACGTGTCATGTTTTTTCGCCCACAGCATATTCATCTCTAATGTTTCATTATTAAAGTACACATTCATGCTATGGAAATATAGAAGCGTGCGTCGCGTTCTAACGTCGTCGTCGTCATCGACGCTGGGCTAGAGATGAGCGGTTTCGCGCGACGCAGTGACGCAGTGACGCGTCCGACGCCGACTACAATGTTCTAAAGTATTTGAACAGCCCCGTAACATGCAGCCCTATGACAAAAGTTTGTCGTACATTTAACTGTCAAAACACCCGCCATATTGAAATATCCTCCAATAGGACAAGAGAATACGCACGACAAAATAATGTCGTCACGCGTGGACCGGGCATGTTAGAGGGGCTGGTTTGGGCACTGTGACGGCACGCGTCGCGTCGCTTCGACTCTGCGTCAGTATGAGTTGAGCCTTATTTTGCAGGTCTTTTAAGTATTAGGTACCAACAATTTTAAAGACCGAGCACGAAAGAAGATCGAAGCTTCTCCATTTTAGATTATGCATTTTATTTTTTTGTTTTTTTGAATTGTCTAGCGTTTGTGTCGTAAAAGTTCGACTTAGCTTCACTGGACAGAATGGGAAGCGGAAGGTGGCAGAAGGAATTATTAGGTTACGGGGTTGTCTGCTCGCGTGATCTACTGCTAATACTTTATTTATTTATATTTTTTCTAGGCTCTGACTAGTTTGAGGTTATATTATATTTACTTTCGTGGCTATAGCTAACTACAAAACTTCGTACTTCACGAAATTTTGTGTACTAAAGCAAGAAGCTAAATACAAAGTGACCTACTCAAGACTCATTAAGGCTCCGCAGGTGCATGCTTTGCATAAACACTCGAGGTTCGGGACCACTTAAATATTCATTATTTATTCTGCCTTGGTCCAAGGGAGCTAGTTTTGAAACACTAGCAAATAATAGGATTCGTTTTCGAAGACAGTTCACATACGAAATTGATTTCGAATGCTACGGTTTTATATTTTAAAATTTTTAATTTACATGACAGTAACTGGTTGCAAATATTCTCCAATATTAGTATCTATGCCAGTACTTAATTCGACAGACGCATAAAAAATATTCCAGGTACTTTTTAAAACACAGTCGTCATTGGGTTAACTCGTTGGAAAAGAAAATTACAATTTCAAACAATACAATGTGTAGATACAATACAAACAAAACTCGAAGTAAATTACTAACTCGTTGCAAAATTAATTGAACACTAGCTTGCCACCCCGTGGCTCTTCCCGCGTTAACATTTTTTCCCGTGGGAATGAGGATTTTTTTTCGTAGTAAAAGGTAGCCTATGTTCTTTCCCAAGTACTATTCTATCTTTGTACCAAGTTTCATTAAAATCGCAGTGTATTTTGGAGCCTTCTTTTCTCTTTATAATATTAGTATAGAAGTATAGATATGTGGATTTAATGAAATTCTTATGCACTTATGGTGTAAAAAATGTCTCTCTTACTAGACACCGACTGCGTTTATAATTTCGAATGATTCAAAAATGCGTCACCAAGGAAGCCGAGTCTGCAAAAGGCGTATACACCTACTAACCAAACAGAACTTACTTCATTTAGTGTCTTTACAGACGAGTTTTAACTGTGGTTTAGTCTAGATCTAAGTGCGCTCGCTACCGTATTCACTTAATGGATCTTTTTCTTGTAATGCGAATTGAAAACTTACGTCTCTTGTGACTTTATCAGCAGCTTTAGGGCTCTGTCCGCGCTAACAGATTTTCCCGTGGGAATGAGGGATTCTGTTGCGGTAAAAGGTAGCCTAATGTTATTGTGTATAATCTTATGTATATTAATGTAAAGTTTTAATAAAATCCAATAAGTAGGTTTTGCGTGAAAAAGTAACAAACATTCCTTCATTCATCAATCCTGAAAAACTTTGGCGGTTTTTATATTAGTCGGATAGATCCAAAGTGAAATGTATAACAATGTCTACACATGTTTATATGATGTTACAACATAATGTAAATAAGGAATATTAATAGCTAGATTTTTATTTTATTTTTAACCTTTTAGTGCAGGAGGACCTTTGAAGGCGGTTTTTTATATTATTTAAATTATCTTTTAAAACAATAAATTAATAGACATTATTTTGTATAATTTCGGGTCTTAACGCAATAATTTTAAAAAGGTATGTTTTACGAAACGATACCTTATTAGTAATACAAAAAATATACAAAATAATGTGTTCTAAGCGCGAAAGCCTCAAACAAACAATAATTAATAGTTTTTAAATGCAAAGTCACGGTCTACAAAACAAACTGCGATGAAGCAAATTTTTTTTTGTATTTTATCATTTCCAAATACGTATCTGTCCATTTAAACAATCGTACTGATTTCAAATAGCTGAGTTATGCTTATGAAACCAACTATTGTATAATGCACTACATTTTCCAGTTGTTGCTGAACTCAGCTCAAATCACATTACGGAGATTCCGGGTTCGAATTCCGGCGAACAAATATCACTTTATGAGAATTTCTCCAGTTTAATTAGGACATTGTAGACTAAAACGCATGATTGTCCGAAAAGAAAGATGATTACATGATTCGAAAGGCACGTAAAGCCGTATGTCACGGCTACTATCTACACATGTAACTGTTATACGCTATGTCAAAAGGATTAGGTGGTTTGATAATTCAGACAGCAGGATTTTCAAGGTAGGTTAATCTCGAAACTCATACAAACTATCATAAAAGCTATACTGGAGATTAAGTTAAACACAAGATCAGAGGATTAATTTCTCGTTAAATAATAACAATTTTATAATCTAAAATGATAATGAACACCTGAAAATAAACATGATTTTACAGTAACCAATATCGTCCTTAAGCATATTATCCTGACTGAACACTTTTATCTTCCAAATCCATCGGTTTTATTCAAGCAATATCTCTTTTATTACGATTTTATTGTAAAAGTTGACAAAAGTCGACAATGTTGCCAGAAAAGTTTTCTCTGTAAAAAAATAATTAGGTTTATTTTATCGCTGCCCAGGTGTAAAAATTTTCGCTTAAATTGTAAAACTCCTACAATGTTTACTTAGAGAAGGTATTGGATGAAGACGTTTAAATTATTAACAGTACTTCAAATACCTTTTTAAAATTGCCAGTGTTGCACATTGCCACAGGATAAACAAATAAAACTTTGACACGCAGATAATATATTCAAATAGCTTGCCGCCTGGCGGCTCCGCCTGCTCTTGCAGTGTTTCCCGTGGCCAAAGTCTTTCTATCTCTGTACCAAGTTATCAAAATCGGGTTAAGGTTTTGGCGCGACAGCCTAACAAACGGCCAGGTAAATGGTAAATGTTACCGAAGACGACACGTCGAATAGAGCAAAGTAGAAACGTAACAAGAGGAACGCATCTTCTTCATCAGCTCAGTTCTATTATTATCACACGAGAATAATGAAAGAACAGGAGAGAGAAAAAGAGAGTGAACTTTACACTTTTATTTTTATAATCCTTATGTTTTAATAAAATAATAAATGTGATATGTTTCACAAGGAAAACCGGAAATAACTAGTTGCGGTACCGTTTTAAACTTAAAAGGTTGTTTTTTTATAGCTGGTACAATCAGTAGATTGCGGTCGTTCAGTGGGTAGCTAGCTGCAGTAATGGCGCAGAACGCGCGATGGTCGCGGGGCATGCAACCTATTACATTCGCCATTCTCCTTTAGCGTTTAGCTTTTTAAAAAGTCATGTGTTTCTTTTTGTCGTAATTTAAAAACGTTCATTTTCGTGTTAATAAACCTTCATCTTTTATTTAAACTTTTTGCTTAGGTATAGCCTAACTGAAAATTATATTTTAAAATTATTAATGTAAAATTGAATACGACTTAACTCCACTAGATTAAAAAGCTTAGATAGAAGATTAAGTAATTTTTTTAATGAAAATTCTTGAAGAAATCGAAAGCACATCGGATATAGGATATAGCATCACGTATAATAAGTGAATAATTTTGTTTAAATTTTCACGTAAAACATCAATTACTTACAGCAAACTACCAATCGTGGCTCAAGTACAAAAAAAAACTAAATGTTGAATGAACAAACCAAAGGTTATTCCAGCAAAACTAATGTAAAAGTACTAAAATAAAAAGCTTTTATATTTCACCTACTGACCGCTTATGACCGTATACAAGTTAGTTTTACGAACCATTTCATAGTTCACATGAAACGACTATTTCATTTTCTGTGTTTACGCTGTAAGTTAGTTAGTCAGTTTTATTACTGGGAGGGGAGGCGGATTTTGCCCTGACATAAAAAACTTTTGTAAATGGTCATATAAGTGACACGTATAAAGATATTAGATTGCCAGTTTTAAAATATGCTGAAATTAATAAACGTATGTATTTTACAAAAAAATACTAATAATACCTAAGAATATACTATGTTGTACATCGTGAAATATAACTGGTTGTTCATTCGCAACTTATTTCTAGTACTCAATAAACTGAACAACTTTCCCTAAGGGAGATAGGTTTAAATCTCAAAAATTTAACTTAAAGAAAAAAATATATCACAAAAACCAATTTTCGACGTAAAAGCTAATAAATACCTGGTCATTGGTATTTATTAGCCAGATTATCCATGGTCGACCGTTCAAAAATGGCGTTCGTTTGTAGAAAAAAGACAAATCAACTTATGTCTTAGGCTCAATTCACATTGGCGCAGAGTTGAAGCGACGCGACGCATCATGTTTTGCGCCCTGCGTCCGTCCTGCGTGCATTGCGGCTTCGCGAGTGCCCGATCCTGGTTTAGATACTTTAGAACATTGTGGTCAGCGTCTGACGCGTCACTGCGCCGCCGCCGGTGTGACTCCCGGCGACGCGCGTCGACGCTCAAAACCGCACGACTCCAACCGAGCGTCGACGCGCGCTTCCATATTTGAATGTGTACTTTAATAATGGAACAATAAAGATGAATATTCCGTGGGTGTAAAAACATGACGCGTCGCGTTGCTTAGACTCTGCGACAATGTGACTTGAACCTTATTAGTTCATTATTGCATCCAGTAACAGCACATTTTTTACAACTAACAGCGAATGATTTAACCAAATCACTTTTCAAAGAAATCTGCAAACATTACGCATTTAAACCTTATACGAAATAGAATCTCTGAGGATTATTTAAAAACTGGCCATAATTCAAACAAAAAACAAGTGTAATCTTTAAGCGAACCTTTCAAAGAATCCTACCAAGTTAAGTACCGTCTGCGAGCGACAAAGGATAACTTTGAAAAGGTAGAAATTTGTCTCGGCTAACTTAGAACCACGTTGTTTTTGCGGCACCAAGTTGGCACGAATGTACTTTTTGATTTTGTTGGGTTTACAATGCTTGCCCGTTCGTTGATGTAAAAACAGGTTAAATTTGTAAAACTTTCATTATCAACGCATTACCAACAATGACCCATTAACCACATTTTCGTTTGGGTACATTTCGAAGAAATAAATATAAGATAAATTTTACACGCGCAACACGATTATCTCCTTTATTCAACGGACATAAGAACCAATGTGCTCTGCTTAGTTTTTCGTGACTGTACGTACAGTGATCATGCTATATCGCTAGCCTTTTATTATGGACTATTTTGATAACAATAGACTATTTTGCACCTATTTTGCATGATTTTTTACAGGCTTCTTTCTTAGCGCACCACTTGACCCTCAATTCTATTTAGAATATAGCTGCTGCCAGCCTCTTAACAATAAAATATTACACACTAGAAAATACAGTAACAATTCAGAAAAGACATAGAAAGTTTTCATCTAGCCTGGGACTTCAAAATAACAGAAAAAATTAAAACACCGCTACGGGCTACGGGCTACGAAAGAGCTACGATAGTGCTACGATCGTAGCTCTAATCTACGATCTACGGCAAAAATTCGATCAAATGCCTATCTAACTACGGTCTCTTTTCGAACTCGTTTAAGGTTATTATAAAGAGTCCATTATCCTTTTTCGTGTCGCAGCGTCAGTGTCGCTGACGCTCGGTTCGAACGGCTACCTTGAAGGGGCATATTCGGTTCAGAGGCCACTATGCTTGGTCAAGACTGCAGAACAGTATGCCGAGGACTCTAAGGTAATGTATTTAAGGTGGACTTTGGAGGTAAGCCACAGTGACGCGGCGTTCCCGGGGTCTGTGTCGTCGCGGCAACTCACTTTTGAGTATTTCATTCTTAAATACATCACCTTAGAGTCCATTATCCTTTATCGTGTCTCAGCGTCAGTCGGTTTGAACGGCTACCTTTACCACCTTTACTATAGCGATTGTGAAACGCAATGTATACTTTAATATTAGCGTCGCCAACACATCTTACATTTGGCTTCGAATTGGGCGTTACCAAGAGTATTACTTAGTCGAAATAAATGTATTCAAAGGTCCTCTCATTGAGAAAGTTATTTCACTCTGGGCATACTTAGTTCACTTTGTTTGTTTGTTCCATTTGAGTTATCGTTACAAGTTTTTGATCATTTATAAAATTTATAAGTATTGTTTTATAACTAAAATTAAAAACGTTTACAGTACAGTACTAAATGACCAACCCGCACTGGGCCAGCGTGGTCGACTAAGGTCTATTCTCCCTGGTATCAGGGTAGGCTCGAGCCCCTCGGTGGGGACATATATGAGCTGTTAACGAACGATCGAACAGTACTACATGGCACTATTTACTTTTCGTGTGGGTGGGTTTCGAGGTGAACCTACCTCTCAAAACCTGGTGTTAGAATTATTGTGCCGCTTTGACGAAGCCCGGAATCTTCATTCTTTTTGGATAATCAGGTTATTTAAAGAAATTAGAGAAAAAAGTAATATTTGGTCGATGAGTGCCTGTGTTTTCGATTTTCGAATTCATATGTACGTTTATTCGACGCTCTTACGGTGAAGGAAAACATCGTGAGGAAACCTGCACACACCTGCGAAGAAATTCAAAGGTGTGTGTGAAGCTGACCAACCCGCACTGGGCCAGCGTGGTCGATTAAGGCCTATTCACCCTGGTATCAGGGTAGGCTCGAGCCCCTCGGTGGGGGCATATATGAGCTGTTAACGAGTGCCTCACCGAGATTCGAACCTGGAATTTCCAAAATGTGAACTCAGCTTCAGACTTCACAACGGAGGCTTTTATTATTTATTTTCAATATTATGGGTTAGAGTAACTTCATGGGATGATTTCACCACACAGGTTTATGTGTACAATTAACGTGTACGTACATAAAAGGCACTAAGACGTACATCAGTAGTGAATGTAATGTTGGCGGTCGTTCATTAGTACAGCTATAATTCTCGTCCGTTACCGTTGATATAACGGTGCGTGTGATTGCCGAGTTATAAATTGCAGAAGACCTAGGGTTGTCCTCAAGGAGTTTTAGAAATCCGCTTGGTCGTGTTCCAACAAAAATCAACAAGATTGCAAAAAACTTTAAAAACCTTATCTCGCTAGACTTCCACATTAGAAAAATACTCTAAATGTCAAAAAATCACTACATAGTATAAAACAAAGTCGCTTTCTCTGTCCCTATGTCCCTATGTATGCTTAAATCTTTAAAACTACGCAACAGATTTTGAATCGGTTTTTATTATAGATAGAGTGATTCAAGAGAAAGGTTTATATGTATAATACATGCATAATATACTTAAGGATAACCCACCATAACCATTTTTCCGTGCGGAGCCGGGGCGGGTCGCTAGTATTAAATAATTTGACTTCGACAAAATTTACATAGTCAAGTTGGTTTGGTAGTACACCAGCATTTGTGGGTTCAAACCCCGGTCTGGGCAAACATTCTTGCGATGAGCACATGACGTGTTTTCCTTTTGTCTGGATGTTATAAATTGTGTATTGTTTATCAACTACTTAGTTCAGGTTTGGGGTCAGATAAATAAATTATATGTGGGGACATCTCACACAGGGCCGTTTAATACCCAAACTAGGCAAAGCCTGTACTGTGGGTGTCAGACAGCTGTTATATAGCTGTTATATATAAATATTTTGTAGATAAATACATATTTTTATGAATATACGGTAGCGATGGCACGGTGTGGTGTGAGATGTCCCTACACTACATAATGAAAACTGCACAGCAAACATAAATGTTTTTCTCCTATTATACATACAAAATACTCAAACTGTATTTCATAGTTGGCAACCCTTCCAAAGACACGTGATTCACACGTTTTATCGCCCGACGCACAAGGCTTTCGTCACGGACAATTTATTGCCACTTCTTATTCCGTTTGTATTGCCCGATGTCGTGAAAACAAGATGTTTGTTTACGCTGTTTAATAATCATATTAAATCCTGGGCTGGGGTGTTTCTTCAGCAAGATTTTGTCCACAGAAAAACGCACACATTGCCTGAACCTGCCGGTTCTGTTCAAGTAATATTGCATCGCCTTAGTTTTAAAATTGTCGAATTATTTATCGTCGTGGGGAATGGTTGATATCGGAAGCGATCGCCTTTGAAAATAGATAAATTTGTTACTGGTTTATTCATTTACAACAAAAGCCAGACTTGGTTTTTTTAATTTATCACAAAATATAGTATTTTTCCCGTAATTAATGAGTGAGTTTAAAATTTTGTTTAGAAAAACAACTCAAGAGATTGTGTTAAAATTTCGCAGGCAGATAGATATTTAGAAGTAGACTAAGAAAAAAATACTTAAAATACTATCGTGGCCTGGAAGTTACCTGGTTTTTTCTATGTACTTTTTTTTAAACAAGATACTCTGCCTAAAAATCAACATTTTCCAAATAAGTATGAGTCAAAAAGTCGTTGGGTAATTTTTTTTGTAAAATGATTTGATAAATTCCTTAAAGATCCTCCTGAGCCGGTTAAAGGTTTGACCCAAAGAAAGGTTAAAGGTAATAGGGCTAAGGTTATCATCCTGTCAAAGAAATACAAGTAAATTGCTAAAACTGGTTTAGTGCGTCTACTAGATGTAGGTATTAGTTTTTAGATCAAACTATCTGAATAAAACTTAGTTCTAAAAATTAAGTCTAGTACTTAATTCAAAGTAATATTTTTTTGCAATAAAATACAAATAAATTATTCATAGCGCAAAAAAAGATAAGTTAAGCTAAGTTTTTATGATACATAATTTTCGCTTGTGAGATTTTGTGTTATGCTACAAATAGAATGTATTTGTGGCATTCTGTAGCATATTTTACGACGAGGCAATATCTTGACAAAATAATTTGCAAAGCACTTTATCAATTACTAGGTTTCCGTGGGAATAAGGCATTTTCCAGCGGCAAAAGGTAGCCTATGTAACTCAGGGTGAATGTAGCTTTCTAATGGTGAAAGAATTTTTGAAATCGGTTCAATAGTTTTTGAGTTTATTCACTACAAACACACACACAAATACAAATCTTTCTTCTTTATGACATGACTGACTAGTATGATGATGTGTTGCCCAGCGTAAACCTTTACCCAAGTGCTGGTTCATTGGTCTTATTAATTAAACTGTAAACATTTTTCGGCAGTAAATTAGTTACTTAAAGTACCTACTGCAATTTTTGTATGTTAATAACCTTATGTTTTACGTTAAAATCTACATCAATAAAAAAATGTTGACAATATCTTTGTACGCACATTACTCAGAATGACTGTTTCAAATAAGGTACTTAATCATTTTATGTATATTTGGTTGCAATTTAGCCAATTAAAAATAGAGGAAAGAAACCCCGAAAGAGGACAATTTTGTCTTACACCTATCGATACAAACAAAGCAGAATCAATATTGATAAGATCTCCTTAATTTACGGACTACGGGACCATTTGTCACTTGGCCCTTTGCAACCGGTTTGTTACCAAATTGAGAAATTTAGTTTCGCCAAATCGCTCTAAATTCAAGTGCCAATGGCTTGGTGGTGACAGGGTTTCAGTTTGGCTAGGTAGGTATTTTTTTATGTTTTAAATCTCTTGGCAATTCGAGGTCTGGCTGGGTACCTATAGATGCACTAAGGAACACAAAGATCGGCGTATTTTATTTTAGATGAGTACCTACAGAATCCTAATCTGAACGTCTGAACACTTTGTTAAAAGCGGTTTTAGTTTGGGCTCCTTCTGTGAGTTTACTTAAACCACAGATAATATAATATTTGTGGAGGCAAAGGGAAGATCTTCCTTGGGGCATGGTGGTGAGCCCGGGGACCGCGGTCTAACTGTACTTCGTTGGAACTTGTATTTATTCAATGTCTTGCGAAAACTCTGATAGCGCGTTTTAGGCCTCGGCTTCTAATTGGTCGCTTTCTAATGACGTAGTATGTGGCGCGCCGCTACATATTAAAGTAGGTAGTATCCAAAAGTCTGATGATATCTGAGATATCTACGAGTAGATAAGTTTGTATGTATGTATGTTTGTTTGTATGTATGAAACAAGTTCTATTTCCGTAGCTTTGTATAAGACGAGACCAAAGAGTATCTAATCTAACATTGTAGAGACGTAATATATGGCGATCCGATCCTGTCGACACATTATGTGATTTTGCACGAATATATTTTTGTTTTCCGTCAGTTTCGACCAATAGAAAGCTGCATGACATTTGGAGTATCAGATAAACGATATTAAAAGCGAAGCGCGATTTTCCTTTCTCTTAGTTTGGAGCAATTACCACCTCGAGAGAACCCCCGCCTCACACCTCAGCTAGTTGACAGAAATTCATTCTTTAGGATTTGCATGTATTCTCTATATTTTTATCTTGCCGCTCCCGTACAGGCTAGCACAGAAGAGTGCCTCACTCACACCCACTGTTTGAATTGTCTATCATAGACGTGTAAGGCCCTCAGAGTAACGAATTTAGAAGCGCGGCATTGGTAAGGCCAATGATGATTGATTGATTGACGTCTCATACTACCTAAAAAAACTATCTTCCTTACTCTTTGGACGTGGCTAACCTTCGCTTCAACCCATGGTCCAAGAAACAAGGTCTTGCAATTAGACCACGTGACTGACACAAGCCTACGTCATTTTGTGCTGTTCATCCTTGTCTATTACACGCATTCGACAAGGATGAATAGGCAAAATGACGTAGAAATGACGTAGACTCGTGTCAGTCACGTGGTCTAATTGCAAGACCTTGTTTTCTTTGACCACGGCTTCAACCCTAGCGCGGCTTTCCAACCTCTCTGGTTGAACCGTATACGAACTGTTTCCAAAATTTAACTAGACAAGTAGAGCCATATGGTCACCGACAAAGCAAGAATAACCGATGTAGCACGTAACTTATACTAAATCGAAACAAAAATATTTATTTTTATACTCAACTATAGTTTAAAAAGGCGCTAAAAATTTAAGTAAAAATGTGCAAGAACACCCGATGTAGAATAGAATAAGAATAAGAAAGCAAACGTGAACGTGATTAAGTAACGAAATACAATCATTGTGTGTATTTTGATACCCACTATTCAATCACTGCCTTTTGTATTGATTTTTAAACTCATACTTCCATACTTAATCATATAAATACGATAGTATGTTTGTTTGTTTGTTTGTCCTTCCTTCACGCCCTAACTAAGCAACGAGTTGACTTGATTTTCGGCAAGGATGGAGAGCAACATAGGCTACTTTTGGTCCTGGAAAAACATCATACAGGGAAAGTCAAAAAACAATGCGGCGTAGCCGCGGGTAGACAGCTAATATAAAAATAAAGTGGTAACGACGTCATACCAGTGTAAAAAAATAAGAAGTGAAAGCCGACTTACTGTAGCGTCCAAGATCTGCAATCAGGCAGCCTTGTGCATCCGCCGCTATAAATCACTGCTGCGATCATAATTATAATATTTTCACCCACTACACAGCCAAATTCACATTTTACAGAAAAAAACGGCGACTTTTCTGTGAACGACAGCTATGAACTAAATAACAGAAATTTAGCCAGAGGTTAAAAACCAAACTACCCTCACTAGTAATAAAAACAACGAAAATACATTTTTTTTCCTAAAGAGAAAGGCAAAGGTACTGAGCCAAACAGCCTAATCATAAGTTTATTTGAGGCGCTCGCGCTTTTTACACATTAAAACGTATTTTAACGGGTTTTATAAAATCAATGTTAAGGTTATTTTCTTCATCATAAAATCAACGAATCAAGCTTCACATGACTTGTGGAAAACAAGCGTCAAATATACAGTCTCACAAAAAGTCGTGAAATTAATAGGGGCGCCACTTTATTTACGGTGTTGCCATTTTATATCATGCTGTCACGCTCTAACTTATGGATATTTTTGAGAAGAAAGATTAGTTCCATTTCAGGAGTTTTTTGCCAGACTGTAATTCTATTCGCAGAAGCTTACTTGGTGTCCCTAGAGGGCAATAGTAGGAACTGGGAACGATTCTCTGCACTTGTGTCCGGCACGCTACGCTGGCAACTTAATAACTGCTATCCGGAGGCATTATAACGAACACATGTCGGACTAGTAGAAAGGAATAGCGGGCAGGTTGCTTAGAGAAAAAATATGTAGGAAAACGCCTAAAGATTGAAAAGAAAATTAAAGACCCTGCCAAAGCCCAATTCATTTTGAATTATAGTATTTTTTATAACATTTAATGGCGTCAGGCTTTCTATATAATTTAACAATATATTAAAGTCATCTTGAGGAATCTCAATGGAACTATATTTTTATTTTCTTTGCATTTATGGGCGGATTTCCTCATTATATTTTTCTCCACCGGGCGTCGAATAAACTTACACATAAATTGGAAAATAAAAAAGTACATTATGTTCAAACTACTTTGCCACCGATATTTAGATAATAAAACTGTAGAGGTCGAAAATCTGTACATAGAAAAAAAAGCTAAAAACTGAGTCAGGGGCATGTAAGAAGTGCTATAGAACATAATATCCAGTTTTTTTTTATCTGTTTGTACGGGCAAAACAGTTAAACCGATTTGAATGAAATTTTTATAATTATGTTACTCTTACGTTGAATACAAAGTTTACTAACATTTTCCACCGTGACTTATCACAATTCAAACCCGGTTCAAAGCTAAGAGCTTGCAGTTGACGCGTTGATGACTGGACGAACTATACACGAACTAATATCAACTTTCCACACAAAATTGTACAAAGCGTAGTATGTATGCTGTGTATAGACTAGGAAATAAATTGAAATATCGCTCTAGTTTTTGAGGTGAGAGGCAAATCTTGTAACAAGTTGCTAATAGTGCTTTTCGGGGCTTTTGGACATCGCTGAATCCGAGAATCGCTATTAGCAGTTTGAAAATAATAGAAAAATAAACATGTCATTTGGGATATCAATTGAAAGGGAATCATGAGTAGATTACAAATATATAACCGTCCCTCCCTGGTCAAAGTTATTCTAAAAATAATTTTTCGAAAGTAGCGTTTCGAGCCTACTTTGCATAGCTGTAGATTCAAAACTTGAGAATCAATATTTGTTAATTATTTTTTTATCATCAAAAATATCCTGAAATATGCGCGAAAAATAAATTTAGCCTATCAACTTTACGCATGCGGGTAGTGTTCAAATTTTCTTCTGATTGTTTCCTAGTCTACTAAGTACGTGTTGTTTGGAGTGACCACAAATCATATTGTTGGATTATTGTTCACCTTTCGTTATTGTTCACCTTTCGTTAGGAATTACCCATAAAAATGTATTTTGGGATATTTTAAGATATTTTTTCCTTATTATTGCCAGTTTTTTTTTATTAAAAATAGTAGCGAGCCGCACGGGAAAATGATTAATGTGGGTTATCCTTAAGTATATTATGCATGTATTTATACATTATAAACCCTCCTCTTGAATCACTCTATCTATTAAAAAAACTGCATCAAAATCCGTTGCGTAGTTTTAAAGATTTAAGCATACATATGGATATAGGGACATAGGGACAGAGAAAGCGACTTTGTTTAATACTATGTATGTAGTGATTTGCCGAGATAGATTAATTACTAACCAACCTGCCAAGATTAGGGATTTGCCGCTAGAATTTTTGGATTGGTCGTTCTCAAACGAAAACCAATGACCCTAAACTATAGATCCCCTAATGACTACTAAGACCGGTTCACGCTAATTTAGAGAGAGATCGAACTCATTTTGTAACGAGAACATAAACATCCACAAACGTACGTGAACAAAAAAAGGCAAAACATATACAATCCCATATTAATAGCCATTTAAAACAGGCGACAGGACTAACAAAAAAGTATTTTTGCGAATCACTGCGTCACGTAGGCGGGGAGAGGATATTGCGTTTAAATAAAAGAAAGATATTGCTTGTCAGAAGCGGCTGACATCTTTGCAGACGACGACAATTTTGTCACCTCCCCCGCCCGCTTTCCTTTGTCTAATGATCGCACCAATTTCGTTGAAAAGAATATTTTTATGTCTAAAATATGCGAGGAGCTTACTTCTAACAATGATCTTTTGTAATTTTCTTATGGGTTTATAAATTTTCTTTGTAACAGGAAACTTTGAGGGAGCAATGAACCGCGCCGATTAATTTTAACGAAAATGTTTTATAATTTATTTCTCTACAATCCCATCTTACGAAGTCATTAAAATTTTATTATCTACACTAGTATTATTTACACTAGTTATTTTCCGTGCACTGTTTTCCGTAGGAATGAGATATTTTCCCGTGGCATCAAAAGTATCTAAGATGTTGGCCGGGGATATAAGGTACCACCATGCAAAATACCATTTTAATCGGTTTAATAATCCCGGAGATTAGCCCGTACAAACAGACAAACAGAGAAAATGGAAAAAAATCTGGATAATATGTTCTATTCACTTTTTACATCCCCCTGACTCGGTTTTTAGATGTTTTTTCTATGTACAGATATTTGACCTCTATAGTTTTATTATCTACATTGTATTGTATTATTTATACAGGATGTAATGTAAGTGGTGGTTTAGTAAATACTGAAAAGACAGCCTCAGTTAACAGGCTTCAGCAACATCCTTAAAATTATTTTACTCGAAAACTTAAAAGTCTCCTCTCTCATACCAAATACTTATTATAATCAGACCTGAGATGTAATAGAGAAGTACAGAAGCCAGCACATGCGGTTGGACATTCGCACTACGAAAATCACCCCTACCGCTACGGAATACGGGCGCTCTCAAGGTCATGTCCATTTATTATGCTGAGCCGTCAATTCATTTTCTTTACCAAAAGCAAGCAAACTTTACGTCGATGTTTTCTTTAACTTTAAAATAAATATAGCGTTTCAATACAAAATTTCCCACATTATTTAAAGTTAAAACTTGATCATCTAACGATCAATCTTACCCTTTTACACCCATTATTATAAACTCGATACCTCTTACTTTCCTCACTGGGACACGCGGCTTATATATTTGTAACAGTACAGCAACTTACACATCTACATATTTTACTAAAAAGCAAGGCCCTGAAATTGAAACATAAACGATTTGCAAATCATCAAAACATTGTAATAGGAATGTACTTTATTGCACACAAACACAATACAGATACTTATTATAATAGAAAAAATGTATTAGGACAGTCACTGCTGCCAAACTAAAAATGATTCTTGTAACAAGAATCAGAATGACACAGTTGTCGTTATTGGTTTATATTTACGGCTTAGTATATTTTATTAATTTATTTGAAAGTTTCTAGCATTTGACACTTAAAATGCATGTCTCTTGTATTTGACATAAAGGTACATCTACCTACTGCTAAATGGTCGTTGGTGGCCGTTCGGGTATGTGGCCCTTCGAGGGAATGGTTGGTGGTCGATCGGGGATGTGGCCCTTCGAGGAAACGGTCGATAAATTATCTGGACGTTGAGGGAAGTGGGCGTTCGCGGAATTGGACATTCGGTGCCTATGTTATCTTTTAGTGAACCAAGGACGTTATAAGTACTATTCGTTAGTACTTATAACATCCTTGTAGTGAATATAAATTAGTCATGTCAAGCGAAACCTATCATTACAGAAAGAATTTATTTCTTTAATTCTATGCTACTTTGTCTACTATCAAAATAGTAATGGTCTTAAAAATTGTCTCGGGACTATAATAAAATTGCATTGCAGTGAAACTTGAAACTGAAGAGCGCCGCCGCGGGACCGAAGTTGTGGTTCCAATTCCAACGGCGCTTTCAAGAAAATGACGCATATTTCACTATTTTGTTTGGTATATTGTTATAGGTATTTTAAAGTGCTGAACTGCTTTTAGCAACGCAACGTTTAGTAAAAATAAAACGGAGATACTGGTTTGCCTGGAAGAGATTGCTATTTTAACAATTAGGCTTTCTGTTGACTCTTTGTTTCTCTTATGAAAATTGTAACTGTCCTATTTGATTACTGGTGTCGACAAAGAATATTTGTATTGCATTGTATTGATATTATGAATGAATTAATAAATAAAAATACTCTATTGCACTAAAGAATTGACATAGGCGAACTTAATGCTATAGAGCATTTTCTACCAGCTAACCTTTGGTGGTTGAGAGCAGGCTATATGGGTAGTGCCGCTATAACAGCGGGATTATGAAAATGAGCGGTGCGCAAGGAAAAAAGTCATCGATATTAGAAACGTCTGGGCCAAGCAAGAAAGAAATGGTTGCTTGCTTATCGTGTAAGTTTCGAGGTTAACCTACCTCACAAACCCTGGTGTCGGAATTAGTCCCCGCCGGGATTCAAACCCGGAACCTTTGTAACTTCAGGCGAGCTTTTGACCACTCGACCACGGAGGCTGTTAAAGTAATTGTGATGATCAGATTTCTTGTGGAAAACTAGCCTAATATCCATGACTAAGGCCATCAATTGTCATCAGGAAGGCGCCTATTTGATCTTAGTCAAGTAGACTTTAATAATGACTTATCGCTGTTTACACTATTTTATGGTAGGTTCGGGCCCCCCAGTGATAACTTTTATTTTTATTTAACGTAATTTCAATTTATTAGACCTACAGGATTTAATTTCGTTCAAAATATTTTAATCTACCCAAAAATTTTAGGTCAAAATTTCTAACCCAGAGCATTTCAGCATTAAAATACTCGTATCTTAATTTTACAGTTTTACGGGCAGGAACGTTTAGTACGCACTTTATTACTCTTACTTTGGGCTCAGGGTTTGAGTCTGAGCAATATATCTATCTACTTTAGAGCTAGGGATGTTACGAGAATTTCCTGTTTATAATACGAAAGCTTTCCTAAAGGTATCTACATTGTACAGAAGCCAGCACATGCGGTTGGACATTCGCCCAACGAAATGCACCCTACCGCTATGGTATATGCGCGCTCTCAAGATCAACATGTCCAGTCGCATGTGCTGGCTAAAGTACATTCAACCACTACTCATACGGAGTTACTAGTATAGAACTTATAATAATAAGAATTGTGAACTTCTCATATTATTATCTTATATTATAATACAATCTTATGGGGCTCGAGCCTACCTAAATCAGGGTAGACCACGCTGACCCAGTGCGGGTTGGTCAACTTCACACTAACTTTAAATTTCTTATCTGTGCAGGTTTCCTCACGATATTTTCCTTCACTGTCGGCGAATAAACGTACATTAATCAAAAATCGGAAACGCGTACATGCCGAGTGTTGAATCAGCGATTCGTGAATAGATGATTATGCCCCTAACACTTGAGCCACCGACACGCCCCAAATAAATTATTATAAAAATGTTAAATATGTCTCTATTGCCTTTGGGCTATTTAACCCATTTTCACTTTTAAAAATCCACGCAACACAATAAAATTTAAATATCAATTTTTAACGTAAAAAACATAAAATTTTCTAACGAAATATGCCGACATGTTTCAAAAAGCTTTTACAGAGCTAAAAACAAGGGTAGAGGGCTTTCACCTTATTTTCGTAAACAACATGAAAAATATTTCCACGTGCCCGTAAATTCGTGTTTTGCATGACGGGACATGTTCCTCCGGGAATGACTGGATGTCAGCGTGTCGACTGGTAGTGGGGATCACGGATCACTCTGGGGAATTTTCCGATAATGTTCAAAAAATTCAAAATTCAAAATGTGTTTATTCCAAGTAAGATTAATCACTTTTCGATGTAACCGGGAGTCAAGGGATGAACTGAAGGAAAATGGACGATGATGACGTATGAGTGACGAAGGAATTTCAAAATTAAATGTTTCAATTTAGACGAGAAACAAATGGAAAATGAGGTGAAAATGAGGTTGCAATCTTTAGGTGTTAACTCGAAATGAAAATGAAAATGAAATATGTTTTATTCGAAGTAAGATTTACAAATCATTTTTCGACGTCGAGGCGGAAATTCCGGTCAAGGTCAACTCGGAAATTCCAATCTTTTTTTTTAGTGCCAAAATTTTAAGAGGGGGGTAGTTTGCCTAAGTTTTTATTTTTTATTTGGTGTACCATTCGTTTATGCACCAAATGCAGTTGTTTTTTTTACTTTTCCGTGCTGTTTCCCGTAGGAATGAGATATTTTACCGCGGTAAAAACTATGTAAGATCTTGAACGGGAATGTAAAGTAACACCATGCAAAATTTCATTAAAACCGGTCCAACAATTTCCGAGATTAGTCCCTACAAACAAACAAACAGAGAATCAAAAATTTTTAAAAATATCTGGATATGTATGTTCTATATCATATTCCCCTGACTCGGTCTTTTAGCATTTATTTTCTATGTACAGATTTTCGACCTCTCCAGTTTTATAAATAACTCTGTTTAGACTCTCGCAACAGCCAATAACTAAGAAAAACAAAATTGACTTGGTCATAAGTTGAGAACCACATAAAGGCAGAACCACACTGATGTATTTACATAATTATTTCATCTTATCTTGATTACTCATGTGTGTCCCACTGCTGGGCAAAGGCCTCTCTCCGATCTCTCCGTGACTCTCTTTCCTGTGCCTCTATCTGCAATGGAAGGGGTCTAGACTAGAACTGTTCACCATCGTCATCTTGGTCTACCTGCCGCGTCGACTGCTCTCAGTATTAATTAATTTAGTTATGAAAAAAAAACTGTTTACGTATTTACGATTATCACCATCAAAACAATGGGGAATATGCTTTTTTTTTTATTAACAAAGTGAATTTAAATCGACATTCATATCCAGCCTATCAAATTGTCAAATTGAAAATGTTAGGATAAATTGTTATTCTAAATCGAAGCGTCCAGAAATGGACAAATAGAAATAGATCCATAGATTCAAATTTATGCCAAATTATGGAATAGCAGTCGACTTCCTACCGGCTTAAAATGCCTCCGACCCATAAATAAACAAAATCCACCACTTATACAGCGTGTGTCGGATACAGGCCAGAACTGTTTTATGTAAATTATCCATATTCTATAGATTACAAAAATACTTACAGATATGGTTTTGTTGTTTTTTTTTTCAGTAAACAGTTAACCACGTAACATTATGTAGGAAAAAAATCTATTGGAGTGAATTCCTTATAATGGCTGCCTGACTTTTATTTGTAGTTCAATCCTCGATCTATCGATCGATAAAATTATTGCTTAGACATTCGTTTGAGACGAGAGCCGGTCTTGGTTTGAGCAAAGCTTCATAACTTATGTGATGTCATTAAGTGTTTTAAAAAATCTATGATGAATAAAGAAATTTGAACTAAAATTGAATTTTTCAATATTTTTTCTATGTAACTTTTTTTCATGGGACTTTATTGAAAAGGCGTACCTACATATAAATCACTGTACCTATAATACACTATTTAATAAATAACGTCACTATCTAATTAGGTCATCTAGAACAACAACAATCTGAAAAAAAAAAACAAACTAAACAAAAATTTGTTGGCTATTAGATCAATGCCAAAATATTTAACAAAAAAATATTCATCATACATTGTCTTGCAGTTAAATACACTTCTTTTTCCTACGTACTTTTTGAAATACCTAGATTTGAGTTTTTTTTTATTTCTGGTCAGGCAATATATAATAAACTAGCAATATATAATAAACTAAGAAACCAAAATTGTTTACTATGAGTTGCAAGGCTTTTCGTCACACATCTGGCTATTCAATAATCAAAGTCGTCCCGTGTAACAATCGCAACAAATCCTCATCCACGACATCTGGCCGCTGCACGCAATATTGCTGAGTGTACGCCATAAAATATAAAGTTAGGCGGTCCGCGCTACGAAAAATATGCCTTTCTTTTTTTGAAGCAAAGACTCTCTGAAAGCCGCCTGTTCTATTTTAAAAAAATCTAATGTGTTTATGGTTTCCTTAGTCTTTTTACTAGTACCTAGATTAAAAAATAATCTCTGAATTTTGATAGTCAGAGGCAAATCTTGTAACAAGTTGCTAATAGTGCTATTCGGGGGTTTTGGACATCGCTGAATCCGAAAATCACTATTAGCAGTGCGAAAAATTACTCCTTGTAACTGAAACCTAAAATAATGACGGCCAAAAAAACAAAAAAAATAAACATGCCATGTGGGGTGAATAATGAGTAGATTAAAATATACAACATGTTGCTATATCAGCCCTCCCCGGTCAAAGTTATTTCAAAAATAATTTTTCTAAAGTAGCGTTTGGAGCCTACTTTGAATAGATGTAGATTCAAAACTTGTGAATCAATATTTGTGATTTTTTTTATCATCAAAAATATCCTGAAATATGCGTGAATAATAAATTTAGCCAAAAACAATGAGTAATTTTTCGAACTGCTAATAGCGATTTTCGGATTTAGCAATGTCCAAAACCCCCGAAAAGCATTATTAGTAACTTGTTACAAGATTTGCCTCTCACCTCAAAAACTAGAGGGATATTTGAATTTCTTTCCTAGTCTATTTATTAGGCACTCTAATCGTGACTTTGCTGGCATTGTCTTTTTTTTTCTATTCTTATAACCACGCAATGATAATTTTGAATACCAATTTGTTCTCAAATCTATCAGTTCAAAATAAGCTCTTTCATCGTATGTTACTTTGTTTGAGCATAAAAATATACGAACTGATTAATATAGGTATTAACCAATTTCTCTTTGATGAAAAATGATGATGATGAAAAACAATAATAATAGGAAAAGACAAATAATTTATGTTTTAAATTTTTATATTTTTCGTTTGTAGGTTAGGTACGCTGACAATTTTAAAAAGAAAATTCATGCATAAATAATTGTCGTCGTACATAATAAAAACAATTTTCGGAAAGAATTCTTATCAAAAACCTCCAAGCGGCAACCTTATAAAATTGAAAATTCTTCCTCATTCCATTGAATGTATTTCCCGCCCAAACTCATAAACAAGATGGCGGTGCATGGTATCTGAAATGGCCGCGAAATATTTGTGAAAAATTTGTTGTCATTTAAAAAAACATCCAACGATATTTTGGTGTGTTCAATCAAAGCAGCTGTTTACAAATAGACATACTATAAGGATAACATATATTTTGTGCCATGATTTTGTCTTTTGACATAATTAATACCTATATGAAAGAAATTAATAAATAAGATTATTTGGGAAAGAATTCAATTACAAAAATTTGCGGACGGAATGGAATTCTTACTTAATATAATTACAATTTTATATGACATTTAACACATGTTACTTTTTTTTTATTTAAACAATGACTGTTTTTTGTATTATTTAAGAATAAGAATATTTTATGGTGAGTGGGTAAAATTGTTACTAAATATTAAATATTTTTTTTTAAATGAGAATATATTTAAATCCCCTCTCTGTTTGTTGCAGTCGGGTAATAAATTCCGTTAGGGACCCCCGCATACTTGTGGCATTCATAAAGGATGGAAAATTTAAATTGAGAATGAAGTCGTTGTGTGCTCCTATCTTTTTAATTTAGGACTGTTTACCGTACAGTTTTATTTACATCTCATTTTAATTTATCATTTTTAACCTGTGATTTGGTTTTTACATAGTCTTTCTTAATTTTTTTTAATACTGATTAACGATCATTTCTATTTAGGGATCGTTCAACAATTACGTGATCATTTTTGGCCGTTTTTTTAACCCCTCCCCCCTCTATGTGATCACAGCGTAATCTTTTGTTTTTAACCCCCCCCCCCCCTCGCCTTTATTACGTAATCTTCGGCCGTGCTTAAATTTTTTGCTGTTTATTAGCACTGATACGTATGTCATGTTTCTATGGGTCTTAAATGACCTAAATTTGGGAAGAGGGTGTGGCATTTTGTCAAAATGCATAAGGTAAGGACTATAAAGTTAAATCAATGAAATAGATACTTTCATTAGTCTTTATTTAAACGACGAAATAAAATAAAAGGCTATCAGGGGAAATCCCGTTTCATCTATCTAATATAGTTAGTGTTACCAGTAATAAACTTCAAAATTGGACGTAAATATTTCATAAAATTTATTTTCGGAAACGAAGCGCTGATGACGTAATCATGGATTCTTCCCCCTCCCCCCCCCCCCAATAATCCGATGTATATACAAGCACCCGACCCCCCCCCCCCTTCCGGTGATCACGTAATTGTTGAATGATCCCTTAAGGGAATAACCTTAGCATCTTTGCTTTGAATAAAACGCAAAAGTACTTGTTTTATTAGCAAAGATTTAAAGTAATAATCTGAAAGTTCGTAAAGTAGGTTTTCAAAAGTAAAACCTGACAAAGATTTTTTCGTACGTAATTCCAAAAACAGCACAAAAAATTATGTTAATTGAAAATCGAGGAAATGTAATCCATTTGTGGTTTACAAGTCGAAAAAAGGTAAGTACGCACTCTCGCTGAAAAAACACCGGTGAATTTTTTTACCTGTACTCAAGATTCATTTATTCGCGGCGCGTACCGTCACCGCTACGGCTGTACCGGTTTTAAGACCGACTTAATATTGTGTTAAGAAAAACTCATAAAATATTATCGCATCCCGCTCAATTCCCATCATACTTACACCGCCAGGGCTGCGACTTAAATAATTTTTATTATTTTCTTAAAATCACATTGTTTGTAAAGCCCGACCAGAAAAATAAAACCTCGCCATATTGCAGAATTTCAATGGAACTAATTTTATAATAGGATATACTTACCTTGTTATTGTTTCTATATTACATTACATTGTATATAACCACAAAAGATCTTAATTACTATACCTGCGCACGAGATCTTACACCCTAAGAGGGGCTGGTCTGAAAACCAGGTAATGAATATGCCGTAACAGTAACTCATTATCTTGTAACTAACTTTAAGAATAGCATTGTTTTCTAGCAATAAATTATTTTCTATTTATATTTCTATTTCTATTTAATTGTGGCCAGAAACATAATAATATTATACACGTGGCGCCCCCAAACGCAGGTTTTTATAAGTCATATTTTTTTTCTAGTAGATCTTATAAAAATATCCAGGAGTTTACGAAATCAAATAAGTAGGAAAATTTGTTTTGATATTTCTTGAATATGTTAATAATATCATTAAATCACCATGAAAATGGCTGTTGTGACCTGAAAAAAACAAATTAAACCTAATCCTTAAATGAAATCTACCTGTCCCTGTCACTTTCCATAAGCGATTGAAGATAAAGATTTCTGTTTCACAGATTTCTTATCAAATCAGACGCGGGAAAGAGCGGGCTGCGGGGCGGAATCCGAGTTTATATGCAGTCTGTTCCATATAAAGCGGGCGCAATCTATGTTACAGGTCCCATATAAACTCGGCCCGCGCTCTCCCGAGTCTGTGGGTTCGCACCTGGTGCTGGCTTCATAATCTTCTGTCTTTTACGTTTCCTACACGAATAAAAAGGCCAGAATGTGAAAAAAATTAAATGTTAAAAAAAAATGACAACCCTGCAGGTTCAGTGAGAGTGATAAAAGAGCCATTCGTTATTCTACGTCACGGGTTCCTGATGTGAGAGTCTTATATAACTTAATATAAGAAATCCCGAAAAAACACGACGAATGAAGGTTACAGTCAAGGTCAGACTTCAAACAGTATTTTTTACATGAGTGTGTAAAATTACGGAGAAATTCGGCCAAGGCTTTACGCGCTGTTATCCGAAATTTTCCTTTGTAAATAAAAAAATAATTAAATATCATTTATTCGTGGAAAACACTCCAAATCCACTTAACAATTCTATTACCTGCATGAATGCTACGCGTGTTGAATTTGTATTTGTCTGCCTATTAGAGAATATCCAACATTATCTTTTTTTTCCGCTTAAAGAAGTAGTACAATCAAGAACACGCTAAGCTGAACACTTTGGACTATTCACCATTCTTATACCCATTAAATAAGAAAGAGAATCGCGGTGCCTGTGTTCAGCTTACCACGCACTTGACTGTTCGTATGTGTCATATATCTAAGCATTCTAAGCATTATAGGAACTATAATAGGTATTTAATTAAATTTTCAATAGAAGAATCAATGACAATAAATAAGTAACAAAGCGAGTAAAACTTTACTGTAGATGAAAAAACCCATAAAATAAATGAAAAAAAAAACACGTAATGACTTTTCCAACAGGAAAGAAAGAGATGCACAACGTAGCAGATTTAATTACTACGAGTTTAGGAGCTGAGTTTCAGAAGGAATAATTCGTCGGTTATCTTGCCCCAAAATTCATGGCTTCCTGCTGAGCATTGCGAAAAATGGATAAGGTAATTTCAAATTATCAAAACAAAAACTTTAATGTTAGTTTATTACTTTTTGAGCAGTGGAAGAGAAGAAGAGAGGCCTTTGCCCAGCAGTGGGAGAGACTGGGCTTGATAAAATTATAAGTTAAGATTTTTCCAAGAGAAAATTTTTGTTTATTTTACTATTCGAAGCGAAAATGATAAACTTTGGGAACTCAGAAACAATTAATTAGCAGTCTAAGCCTAATAAAGGAATGCTGAGAAATAAATACTGTATTTTGGTTCTAAAAAGCATCAAAGTAGATAACTTTGAAGACTTCTACAGTGAAAATACATAATTCAAAAAACTAAAAAACACGCTTCCTGTCCGCCATCTTGGACGTCCGCCATATTGAATTTAAGTCACGTGACTTTTTTTTTCGTATTCCTGACAGCAAACCCTTTCATTTGATACCCATATCATGGGGGTTGATTTCAAACAGCCAGTTCGCGATCTTAGGGAGGCCGCCATATTGGATTTGTAATGACGTTTCTTAGCTAGTCATGTATTGTCATCAGAACTCAGAGCGTGTGCAAAATTTCATCCTAATCGAAGACCGGAAAGTGAGTCAAATTAAGATTCCAAGTTTTTTTACATACATATAATGGGGAGGCGACCATATTGTATTTGTAATGACGTTTCTTAGCTAGTCATGTATTGTCATCAGAACTCAGAGCGTGTGCCAAATTGCATCCTAATCGAAGACCGGGAAGTGGGTCAAATTAAGATTCCAAGATTTTCTTACATACATAGTTACTTATACAAGTGAAGCTAATATAAAGCGTGTAAAAAATAAAAAAAATTGACAAAAATTGTGAAGACTTCAAACACAACATTCCGTTTTAAATAAACTTGTAGAAATAGTGTTAAAAAGCTACAAAAAATACCTTCCTAAAATAAATATTTTTCATAGAAATGGAAATATTTGTCTATTCTTATAGAGAACTAGCTTTCCGTCCCGCAGCTTCGCTCGCGTTTATTTTAATAATATGTAGGTTTCATCGTTCGTGTCTAATCTCATTTTCAATTCTACACACTGGCCTCTATACTCTGAGATCCGCTGTTTTGGGATTCGTATTCGTGTCTGTCTGATTAATAATTCAGTTTTCACAGGCTGGCTGGAATGGCTTTTAATGAAACTTTACAGTAATATAGCCTCTACATCAAAATAATATATAGGCTACTTTTTAATGCGGGAAAATTCCTCATTCTCACGGGAAAAACTGCTAACACGGGCAGAGACGCGGGGTTAGTTAAGCATAAATAATACAATACGAACTTATTTTTCGAATCAGGAGGAATGATGAGATCCGCAGGCGAACCAGAGTCACCGATATAGCCCGAAGAATCGCTAAACTTAAGTGGCAATGGGCTGGGCACAGTGCACGTAGAACCGACGGCCGTTGGGGCAGAAAGGTTCTTGAATGGCGGCCGCGCGCCGGAAGACGTAGTGTGGGCAGGCCCCCGACGAGGTGGACCGACGATCTGGTGAGGGTCGCGGGAAGCCGCTGGATGCAGGCCAAGCAGGACCGATCATTGGAGATCCTTGGGGGAGGCAGCAGTCCAGCAGTGGACGTCTACTGGCTGAGATGAAAGTTGTTGCGCTAAAGTTTGTGAGAATCCATCCACACAGACTTTTGAGTTTATAATATAAGTAGAAAGTTTTCCTCACAATACATTTCTCAAAACACTGCCACATCCACAACTTCCCAGTTCAAAAGTCAACAAGTCCCAAGTTTTCTCTGTAAGTAATTTCATTAGTATTCAGTAAATGCGCCAAGAGGCGAGACCCGACAATTTCACTGAAACTGGTTTAATTTTTCGTTAATCACTGTTAATCGCCTGAAGTTATGCGTGTCAACGACTTGCCGAGGGTTTTATTTTAGGGAAAAGTTCAGGTGGCACCGGATTATGGGTTCGAACCCTGGATTTTACCCGACTACCGAAGGAGGGTTATGTTTTTCGAGCGTATGTTTGTATGTATGAATACGTATATAGTTCTTTAGCCTAAACAACTTGGATTTTAAAGAGGTATCGTTAGATTAGTCTTAATAGTAAGAATTACTCCAGGTTTATAAACGTTTTGTAAAATACAAAATGGCGGATTCAAGACCCCAAATTGTTTGTTGATAGATTAAAGAAGGTCGTTTTACGGAGTTTTTTGTGCGGTCACGTAACACCCGAGGCGTACGAGTCACTTGAACGGTTAATTAGAATAAAAAAAATCTGTCAGCTTTTTTACACGCTTTATATTAGCTTCACTTGTAAGTAACTATATATGTAAGAAAATCTTGGAATCTTAATTTGACCCACTTCCCGGTCTTCGATTAGGATGAAATTTTGCACACGCTCTGAGTTCTGATGACAATACATGACTACCTAAGAAACGTCATTACAAATCCAATATGGCGGCCTCCCCATTACATGTACGTAAAAAATCTTGAAATCTTAATTTGACCCACTTCCCGGTCTTCGATTAGGATGAAATTTTGCACACGCTTTGAGTTTTGATGACAATACATGACTAGCTAAGAACCGTCATTACAAATCCAATATGGCAGCCTCCCTAAGATGGCGAACTGGCTGTTTGAAATCCACCCCCATGATATGGGTATCAAATGAAAGGGTTTGCTGTCAGGAATACGAAAAAAACAGTCACGGGACTTAAATCCAATATGGCGGACGTCCAAGTTGGCGGACAGAATGCGTGGTTTTTAGTTTTTTAAACTATGTATTTTTATACTTACACTTGACTTTTTTATAGTTATTATCGAAAAAGTAATCGGCACCGGATTATGGGTTTTATGTCCTGTGTATTTTTACATCAATCACAAATTGTTTATTGTGTTGGTTTCTGTATTTTCTACTTTTTTTTATTTTGTCGTTAAAAATATTGCATAGTATGCATTGTTAGATGTGTGTGTATAATAAGTACTATCTAAAAAATGTTTTTACAATTTTCCTGTGTACAAACAACTTACGAGTATTTACACTCGTAAACTATTACTCTATTTTTAATAAAAAAAATAAAAAATAAAGCTAAACTAAGACTAATAAATAAGGTGAACTCATAAATTTACTATAAGATTTTCTGTCATCCCAGATATTGGTTTAATTTAATCTCGGTAGATAAGTATTATTTTGGGATCCTAAAATATAGCAATGAGAATAATGGATTGAACTTTGGAACTTAGCAAATTTTAAAAATAGTCCCTTATTTTGAGTACAAGTACTTACTTGCAACGGTGGAACATATCGCTTTCTATAATGACGTCTACTTTGAGAATAATGATCTGCATTATAATAATCACATTTAGTAATAAAATCCTTTAGAAAATATTTATCACAAAAGTGGTAAATACCTCATTTCACTTTATACACTAACTAAACAAAAAAATAAATATGTGGGACATCTCACTCACGGCCATCTGACCCCAAACTAGGCAGAGACTGTACTATGGGTATCAGATAGCTGTTATACATCAATATATACATACATATATAAATATACAACATCCAGACACAAGGCGAACACAAGTGCTCATCACACGAATGTTTGCCCTGGGCGGGATTCGAACCCGCGACCTTGTGCTTCGTAGGCATACTACCAACTAGGCTACGAGGCTGACAAAATAAAGCAACAATATATTTATTTTGCTATCTAAGGAACTTACAGGTAAGTAATATTATTATTTAGAATTAGAAATCCACCCAGGCCACACCCACGCTTGCATGGTTTTAGACTAGGTAGGTATATCCCTGCAATGAAACATTTGTGACATTTCATCAGCATCTGTGTCAAGGTGATAAACATGCTAACATTTTTGTAGTTATGTATCGACTTGTGACAGTATCTTTTTGAAGACATAGATATAAGGTTTGAGAAATACGCAACAATAATTTCAATCCATTACTTTTTAACTGCTCATCATTTCTGAAGTGCGAATTTTATATTTTATTTTAATATTTTGTTAGTGTGCTATTAAATACATCCCGGTTTTTTGTGACCTGTAACAGTGCGGTTGCGTCCACGAGCATCAACTGAATGACTTTCTGAAAAGTTACAATTGCTTCCCTCAAAGTTTTTCAAGGGAATTATTGCAAAAAAGAAAAATGTTTTACTTCTTCGACAGTTCTTGATTGTTCTTTAAACTTCCTTGCTCATTTTCGCTGTCGTTTGGTTTGCACAAACTGATATCTGTTTAAAGTGACCGATATCGCCTCGCCTCTTTGTTAGATTTTCAAATTATTTACCTTAATTTACGAGTATTTGAGATGCCAGCTTTGGTTTGAGCAGTTTTTTTACTTTTCTTACGTTTTAAAGAACCTAAAATATACTAATAACTTCAAAAAACTAGCAATCCAAACTTGATGACTTTGAATTGAACACAAATAGATGAATTTTTTAAATTATTAACTATTTATAATTCTAAAGTGAGTGGGTGAGTTGGGATTCGAGAGATTGAAAAGTTGGTTTCATTCAGGGTTGCAACACAACTCAATTTATTTTTCAATTATCAATACATAATTTTTAATTAAATCTCATCTTGAGTACATGAATATGTACTTGCGTATGTGTGTAGGTAATAAATAATACCTGGCAACACGTTGAATTACAAAAATGTTATATAACTAACTCTAGCGCTCTCTGTATTCTATTTTATTTTTGCCAGAACTTTTTTACTTTATTATCATCGTTCTTGATCTGATCATGCATAATGAGACTTTGTGTTAGCGCGTTTTTATAAACTAGCTGCGCCATCTGTTGTAGACTATACGAACTTGTACGTATCAAAGCGCAGTCTCGTGACAATGGAGCGACGTCTTCATTTAGACGCGGGAATTGAATTTATGTGACAACCTGTCTACGAGCTGAAATTCCTCCTGCTATTCCTCTGGGACGGGCTGTTGCAGTCAAATTCATAAGAGATTAACTAACTTTTGTCAGAGGTGCAGAACATACAGTCACAAAAGAAAATAATAGTACTAACCCGCACAGAAAGGACACTCACACCCCCGCGCCAAAATGAGTTTCCCGCCCGATATAGCGCCCTACGCCCCGCACCCCGCAGGCACCGCGGGACTCCGTCGACGGTGGTGTTCGGGGGTGTTTTGCATAGCGCCTAGCGCCATTGACTTGTAGTTGATATTCAGTTGTTATTAAAAAAGAAGTAGGTTGTCAAAATGCGTTTTCTGTATGGAGTGACCTCCTAGTAACACAGTGTCAAACCTCGCCGAGGAGCTAAACTTCCTATCTTATATGAAATCCGCACTTTCCCTTCACACGCGGCGCGTCGTCTCTCGTCGTCAAAATGTTCGCACGAATTCCATACAATTTCATAGTAAGAAGGGTGTCGGCGAGCGCGCATTGGGGCAATGTAAAACATATATGTATGTACATGTATCTATAGTCTCCTTGAATATTATGTACTATATGACGTAATCGAAACGTCATCCAGGGAAGTAGCCGCTCGCCGAAAAACAATTCCGGGCCATAAACAATATAAAATTTCCTACCTTGACCGCTGGACTTCCCTTTCGCTTCGCTGATAGAACTCTAGCTCCGACCGCACTGCAACTGTCGCTCTCCGCTGACGTTGTGATAACCAGACGAGACGCAGGACACAAGACCAAGGAATCACTGCACAACCTGTGGGATTATGATAAGTTGATTTCCATGCATACTCACAAGTGATAGCTAGAGAATAAATAGACGTACATATAGATATCATAAAGGTTGCATAGTCATGGTCAGTCTCACACTCAACAGTGTGTCAATAGTCAACAGTATTGTCAAGTAGTCGTCGCGACAGTATTAGTAGTAGTCATACATGGCTTACCAACTGACTTATCGTTCCCCCATCCCGGACCAGAGCCACTAGGGAGACAAAGGTCAAACTGTAAGGCCAGATAAAAGATGACAGCAATTTCGTTACAAGTTCCTGATAAGTGATGAAAGTAATTTTGAGTGGGAATGCAAATCTAAAGGCCAGATAAATGGTGTCTTCTTCACTAGTAATTTCGCTCAGAAACTACATTCCCCTATATCGATCCCAAGGGACGATACTGGCGCCAGAATCCTATGGCCCAAACCTCAGTAGGGCGACTCACACACTTGGACCCCCCCACAAGTGGCCTCCAGGTGGCGCGACCACCGGTACAACATATAACCACCTCTCGTACATAGTACATAACATATAACAACCTCTCTACATCACATTTCACAGTATGATACATTTATCATACACGATACCAATTGGGAGGCCACATATCATAAGTTAAACAGTTCAGATAGCAAGTCAGTCCAAGTAAACAGTCTGTGGGGAAGTCATACATAGTCAGGTCAATGTCTCAGGTAGCACAAACACGTGGCACAGTTATACATGACAAATATATATATACATGGACATCTCTAAGAGCTCGAAACACATCAAGACTACTTAGCTTTATATTCCCAGAGTTCCACCGCTGCTCCAGAGTGCCGCCACGCAACATAGATTCCTCTTACACTTCTTGCTTCTCCGGCCACTGACACAAGACTGAACGACAGCTAACCACATTTGACCTAACACGACCTTTTTGGCGGGAAACAAACAACCCCTACCACTCAAAGACATCAACCAATCAGAAGCGAATCACAATTCCAATATGGCTTCTGCTGTAGCCAATCATCATCGACCCAACCAGTATGGCCGCTCTGTTAGTAAACAAAAACTACCCAACCTTAAAATAATCCTTGTGTTGCCAATATTAAAAACATTGCAGTTGGCCAACGGATTGGTCCAACATGGACAAATTCTGCCAATTTCGCGTTCGTCGCGACAAAGGGCTCAGCTCTCGACAATCAGACAACAATTTAAAGACGACAAAGAAACAATTAAAAGATACATGGCTTGATCATACACTGACATAACATAAAATACATCGATAAATTATTACCAAGAGCCTCTAGAAGTTGTATAGGCAAGACAGTTTATTTTATATTTTACCCATCACATGTTGCCCTCTACGACAACTTCCTACTACAAAGACCTTAGCGCAGCCCCTCATTGTATCGAGAAGACATGGGGAAAACTGCGCTTTGATACGTACAAGTTCGTATAGTCCACAACAGATGGCGTAGCTAGTTAAAAAAAACGCGCTAACAAAAAGTATCATTATGCATGATTAGATCAAGAATGATGATAATAAATTGAACATGTTCATGCAAAAAGAAAATAGAATACAGAATATTTTGAAAAGATGCAACGCCTGTGGAGTTTCTTCCGGAGAGTTCTTCTCCACAGAAGACTGCCAAATCGTGAACTCTCCTCGACGTCGAAAAGTGATTTGTAAAATCTTACTTCGAATAAACACATTTTGAACTTTGAACTTGAACTTGAAGACCTTATTTTGACCAGCAGTCATACGCAAGATGTTTCTCTTCTTAATTATCTATTTCTTTGTGTGATCCATAATATTATCATCAGCTTTGATGACGAAAATGGTTAATAGTCTACTCAAGTAGGTAGTAAGTAACTGATTAACATCGTAAAAAAACTTTTGTATTTGGAATATTTTTTAAATATTATCCCTCTTAACTTGGACCACCTTGTTACTTTTGGCAGCCGCCTTAAATTTTTTAACCTCCTTACAAAAGCGAGTCGTTTCCAGTTCAATCTCTCTTGCCGTTTCATTTATTTCATTGTCATCTGCAAATGAATTCTCGTCTGTACAAAATACAGCCTTTGTTGGGACATCCGCGTATTGATTCCAAATAATAACAGCAGTGAAAATGTCGGCAGAGATATTCGTTTGAGATACCTACTCTTTCGTTGTTTTTGTAGCCTGTTTTTTGTTTTGGGTCAAGAATACTTCACTACATAGTATAAAACAAAGTCGCTTTCTCTGTCCTTATATCCCTATGTATGCTTAAACTTTTAAAACTACGCAACGGATTTCGATGCCGTTTCTTTTAATAGATAGAGTGATTCAAGAGGAAGGTTTATATATGTATAATACATGCATAATAATACTTAGGGATAACCCACAATAACCATTTTCCTGTGCGAAACCGGGACGGGTCGCTAGTTTAAAAAAAACGAAAATTTTATTAATACTTAAATAGTTTTAAACAAGATTTAAACTGTCTCAAGCTTTGAAGGATGTCAGCTGACTCTAGGCTTAGAAAAATTGTGCAGTAGCCAGATGCGGCTGGACATGTTGGCCTTGAGAGGTTGAGAGCGCCCGTATTCCGTAGCAATAGGGTTGAATTTCGTAGTACGAATATCCAACCGCATGTGCTGGCTTCTGTTCTTCATACTTGGGAAAAAATTACAGTGCAGTTTAATCAATGTTTAATAACTAAGTTATCTTAGAAAACTTTAAGTTAAAAAAATCGTTGATTGAGCATATCTTAACTTCACTGGTATAACCACGTATATCTAAAGGAATGGGGCTCGACCATGTAAGTGTGATGTAAGTGAATCTACTCAGTGGATCAGCCAGTAAACTTAATAAGCCTATTCGAGAGCTACTCCTGTCCTGGATAGCAAAACCGATATCTTTACGCCCTGGGCGAGCCCTGATAAACTTAGTGTTCATCGTGTGGCGAAGAGAGAATAAGGGAAACACGTGTTGACAGTACGACGATCCTTTTATTACTAAACTTACAATCTATTACATTATAGTATGATGCAATTACACCACTACATCTAATACCTTATTTTCAAAAATAAAAATGATTATTATTATTTTTATTTTTAAGACAAATACTACTTAAGAAACCTTATACCACTACATCTAATACACACGTTTCAATCTGTAATAAACAATCTAGTTCTATTTTTATGCACTTTTACATTTTTCCCTTTATAATCTATTATAACATTTGGATTTTCCACTTTTACAATTTTATATGGTCCATTAAACAATGGTTCTAATTTACTTCTATTTTCATTTTTTAATAACACTAAATCTCCTAACTTATAATCTACTGTTTTCATTACACTATCATATCTATTTTTCCTTATAAGCTTGTTACATAATAAGTTTTCCTTAGCTTCTATCTGCGATTTCTGTAATCTATATTTGAGTTCCTTTGGGTAATCATAATAATTGTACAAAGGATCAAGATTAGCAGTGAGATTTTGAGGTAAGTTGCATTGCTTACCAAACACCAGTTCATACGGAGTGTAGTTTGTTTGTGTATGTACTGTTGTGTTGTAAGCAAAACACCAGTAGGGTAACCATGAGCACCAGTATTCTGATTGATTTTCCGTCTGTATTCTTAAGTAGGATGCCAAATGTTTATGCATATTTTCGAGGGAACCTATTGTTTGATGGTGATATGCAGTTGATGTTAAATGTGTTATATTGAGCATTTTGTAAACTTCTTTCATTACCTGTGATAAAAATTCTGTTCCTCGATCAGTCACAACTTTTCTCGGTATACCATAGCGCAAGACAAAATTAATGACAAAAGCTCGCGCTACTGCCTCACTTTCCTTCGTTGTAAGGGGGTACGCTTCCACGTACTTGGTTAAATCGCATTGTACAGTCAAAATATAATTATGATTACAACTATCCTTATCTATGGGCCCAACTAAATCTAAATAAATTTTATAAAATGCTGATTCACCAACATCTGTTATTACCATTGGCTCTTTAATATCCCTAAAATATTTCTCACGCTGACATTTCCCACATTTTTTCACAAACTTTTCTACGTCTCTATCTAAACCTGGCCAAAAGTAATGTTTACGTATATTCTTTATCATTCGTTTGATACCTACATGCCCACTAGTTGGTAACATGTGGTAGTCGTTTAGAATTACACATCTAGTGTCATGGTCATTTATCCGTCTTACACCTTGTAGTATACAAATTCGGGGACCGGTCCAATTTGATACTTTACTTATATATTGAGCTAGCTCCTCTATTATCATCTTATTATTTTCATCTTTTATTATGTATACACTTTCAATATTCAACTTTTTAGTGAACAATTCCAGTTCTCTTGCAAAGACAGCTCGTGTACATTGCAATCGAGTTTCTGGTTTTACACATACTAACATTTTTTCCTCTATGTAAGCAAAATATTTATTTTCTTCTTTAGGTTTTTCTTTTATCTTCTTCCATAATTCTTCATTCATGATAATCAACTCGGTTTAAACCTTCGGTAGTTTAAGTATTTCTACAACTCTCGGTTGATCAGGCCGGTCGTTATCAGAAATCTTATCCACCGTAGGGTTACCACTATCACGTTCTTCCATTTTTTTCTTTTGCGCTCTCGTTAAAACTGCTATTAGATTTTCATGCATCGCCTTTAATTCATCACTCGTAATTTTTATTCTTGACATCGCATCTGCGGGGGCATTATTACTGCCTTTTATATATTCAACCTCAAAGTCGTATTCTTCTATTAAAATTCTAAATTTTGTCAACCTACTCGAAGGGTTGGTCATGTTGAATAAATAAATGAGTGGTTTGTGATCGGTTTCTATTTTAAATTTACGGCCATAGAGATATGGTCGAAAATATTTAATTGACCATACTATCGCCAGTAACTCCTTTTCTATTGTGGGATAATTTAATTCTGCCTTGTTTAAACTACGACTTGCATATGCTATAGGTCTATGATCACCATTACATAATACGGATCCGATTGCGTATCCCGATGCGTCAGTCTGTATTATGAATATGTTTTCGTTATTGAAATTAGGGTATTGCAATATAGGAGGAGAAATTAAAAATTTTTTTAAAGTTTGAAATGCTTTTTCGCAATTTGGAGTCCACTTGAAAGTTATGTTTTTTCTACAAAGGTTATTTAGTGGTATTGTTATTTCTCCAAATTTTGGTATGAATTTTCGGTAATAATTTGTGAAGGCCACGAATCTTCTAACGTCATCAGCATTTTCTGGTACTGGATAGTTCTGTATTGCTTGTATTTTATCCGGATCTGGTTTCACGCCCTCTGTTGTTACCATGTGTCCAAGGTAAAGCATTTCTTTACGTAAAAAGTCACATTTTGATGGATTTAGTTTTAAATTAACTTTTCTTAATCTGGCCAAAATTTCCATTAAATTTTGATTATGACTAGTTAAACTTCTACCATGACAAATGTAATCATCCAAATAAATCATAATTTTATCATAATTTAATCCTGACATCGCTACTGTCATGATACGTGAAAATGCAGATGGGCTTATTTTTAAACCCATTGGCAGGCGTTTCATTTGATAATGTCCCGATGGTGTTGAAAATGCTGTGTACTCTCTGCTAGAAGGTTCGAGGTCTACTTGATAATAACTTTGGTCAAGGTCAAGATGGCTAAAATACATAGATCCCGATAGCGAATCTAAAATATCATTTATATTTGGGAGTGGGAACTTGTCGTCAATAATACGGTCATTCAATTTTCTAAAATCGATCACAAGCCGCCATTTTTTCTTAACTGATGATTCCGACTTTTTCGGTACTAACAAAACAGGACTACTCCACTCACTACGGGATGGTTCTATAATATCGTCATCTAACATTCTTTTTATTTGTGTGTCTACTTCTTCTCTTTGCGAGAATGGTAGTCGGTATGGTTTAACATATACCGGGTCTACATTTGGCTTTAATCTAATTTTTTGTTGACATACATTTGTTGTTCCTAACTTATCTCCTGGTAGATAAAATACGTCTGAAAATTTGGCACAAATGTTTTCTATTGATGTCTTTTCTTCATTATTTAAATGGTCTAACTTAAGTTCTGAAAATAATTTCCTTACTCTCTCTCCATTCACTCCTGTTCTCTCAAACTTGCATACTGTGTATAAATCTAAACTTTCTGTTTCCGGTTGAAAATAACTCAATTTTACTTCCGTTTCCCGTGTGTTCAATATTTGTATTTTCATTTTTCCATTTACAGGTGTGCATAGTGCACTTGCTAAAAATACTCCTTCACACAAATCTTTAGGCAATATTACACAATCTCCATTCTTATCTGTATCGATTACGAAAATTTTTTCACAACGTGGGGGAACAGTTAAGTAGCTGTTTTTGCCTAACTGCCCCATTTCAATAGGTATAACTACACTACGGTCATGCATTTGTATTTTAATAGTATTCAATTCAAAATTTAAAATACAGTCATACATTTTCAAAAAATCTATTCCCAAAATTCCTACAGTATGACTCGGTACCCTATCAATTACATAAAATTTGTGTTTTATGTAATCATTTCCAATTTTCAAGTCCAAATAAACAAAACCTAATGTTTCCGACTTTCCACCAATTCCATTTAAAGTGAACTTTTGTTCAACAATAGGCAACTGTAATTCCCTGACGGTATCAACTTTCACTACTGATAATGTCGCTCCTGTGTCGACAAGCCATTTACATTCCTTGTTATTTAATATGATTCTCACGGAATTACAATTGTTTATTGCATGTACGCTTTTATTAGAAGCGAAAAAACTGACTTTGCTCGTTTACTCGTGTCGAACTTGACACCGCTGAATCACGATGTGCCGGTTGTTCGTCCCGATGATTCTCGGTAGCGTCAAAGTAATGTACGCCCCTAGAACTTCCACGATTTCCACGAGTACTCCTAAAGTATCTAGCATTGTGACCTCGATACGAGTAACTACTACGACCACGCCAATTACCTGTGGTTCGGGGACCGCGTTGATGCGGAGTGTAGGTCGGTCTGCTGCGATAGCCAAACGTCCTTGGGGGTCTCCCACGATACTTACTATCACCCCTTTGGCTATACATCACGACACCCGATGTATCCGACGGCAATGTAGACATCTCTTCATCTTTGGCTGCTCGCACTGTATCCTTCAAAGAACTATAGTTACGGGCCGCTAAAATGGTGCTGAGCCGTTTATCTCGCAACCCGTCGGTGAAGCGCTTTATTGCTAACTTTTCGTTAAGAGGTTTCAAAACATTGTACGCGCTTTGATCACCGTCAGCTTGTGAGATAGTCAACTCAACAAATAATTCCTCTATAGTTTTTGCATAGTTATCAATCGTCATAGATCCTTGTTTTTGTTGAATAAGCTGAGTCTGTAGCGAAGTACTAGACTTTTTTGCCAATAAATGAATTCGCATATCATTGATTAAACATTGAATATTTATGTATGATTGAGATAAGCGCATTTTAGCGCCCTCGCTCAAACGCGTCTTAAGCACAAAGTTAATCAGAGTTTGTTTAGAAGTTGCGTCTAGTAATGACTCATACATTTCTATGGAGGAAATTATTTGTTTAGTAGTTTTTTCAGTGTCATCCATTACTGGAATCAACCCTACAGCTGTCTTTAGATCGAATGATGCCATTGTTACTGTTTCTTCTTCTTCTTCTTCCAAAATTGGGTCAAAAAATTGCTCTGATTCTTCCTCTATTTTCTTACACAACTCACTTATTTTCCTAAATAAAATATTGACCTTATTTACCTCCTGTACGTATAACTCTACCTCTGATGCCTTAATTTGGCTTTGCGCTTTCTTTTCGTATTCTAAGAATTCGAGATGAATTAATTTAGCCTCTGAAAATCTTTCACTGCTAGCCTTGCTCGTTTGTCGCCGTTTTGGTCCTATTTTACTCAAATAATCATATATATTTTTTAAATCATCATAATATTTTCTTATCTTAGATACTTCCATAAATGCTATCACTAGTACTTACAGTAGTCAGTTAAATTTAATCAAAATTAGTCTTAGTCTATACAGAGGAAAAGAAGCACATACCAACATCTGTCTCTTGGTTTCTTCACCGCACACTTCACTTCTTACGGGTAGTGAGATAGAAAAAACGAAATAAACGCCACTGAACTACCGATAACACTTCACTATTTCCTTACGTCCGTATTTTCCCGTGTATGCATGTTATAACGGTCGACACTTAGGTGCACGTTACTGCCCGTTTTCTTCTCCACCACGTTCACGCTCGCGACGTCTCAGCGAACGGAATCTTGCCAAAGTGTGGTCCACTATTTCCTGTTGCATCCAACGTTGATGGCATTTTTTGTACATTTTAAATACAATGAAGCTCGCAATAAGGGTCAGCATGATAACAACAATTATGGTAAGCACGTTTGCTTTCTCCATATGTCCTCCAATATCCCTCAGCACGGCGTCATTGTTACCTCCAGATGCTGTTTGCGCGACGATCACGTCTTCTTTTTCTACTCGCGATTGACACATCTTAACTTAAAGAACCTTTCCTGAGCTAAAATGAACAAAGTTTCTTGTTTTTGTTGTTACATATTATAACACTCAGCACGGTCGCACGATGCGCTGCCCGCTCCGAAAGCGTCAGGTTACGTTTCCTCGGTCGCCATGTGGCGAAGAGAGAATAAGGGAAACACGTGTTGACAGTACGACGATCCTTTTATTACTAAACTTACAATCTATTACATTATAGTATGATGCAATTACACCACTACAATCGATTATACACACATACCGATCATTGTGGAGATCCTTGGGATAGGCCTTTGTCCAGCAGTGGACGTCTACAGGCTGAGATGATGATGATGATGACCTACATACTTAAAGTGACTGCTGACTGGTTGCCTTCCTCTAATTGTATTATACGTTTGCACTCAAAATTGTAGAAAATAATAATTTATAATTTTGTAATATTTTGAAAAGATGCAACGCCTGTAGAGTTTCTTCCGGCGAGTTCTTCTCCATTGAAGACAGCCAAATTGTGAACTCGCCTCAACGACGAAAAGTTATTTGTAAAACCTTACTTTGAATAAAAATCTTTGACTTTTGTGACACATTTTAGTCAATTCTATGTATTTGCTAAAGCAAAGCATTTGTTCATTATGATTACGTTCCAAAAAATATGAGAATAATATGATTATTGGTTTCAGAATGTAACTTCGTAAATCGGTATTATTATTCATCGATTTTAATAACAATTAAAAAACATACTTACAGTTTTTTATATGTATATTCATACTAACAATATAATTAAATTTAGATCTATAATAATTGAGAAGATAGCAATAGATATTTATATAGCAAATAAAATTATAGTATCTCGTCTTTAATTCAAACGTTTTATAATTTATCACTTAAATTTTAACAAATGAAATATTAATGATAAGACATTGTAACACCGTTTTTTTTGTCATTTGATAAAAATAATACATCGTAGAAAATACTAGATATTTTTCCAAATTAATTGGCGTTGATAATTTTTTTTAACTCATTTTATTCTCGACTTCTTCCAAAAGAGGAAGTATCCAAAGCCATAAATCTAAAATTTTTTTTTTAAGCACTGGAGTCAAGTTTCGGAACGTTTCTAATAGTCGAAAAGACAGTTATTGTTTTCGTATAAATATTTTCAATAATATTAGTCTTGGAAATACAGGTTATTTACCATTATCCAAATGGATTATTATTCCGTTTGTTTTTCCTTAATTTGTTTAAAATAAAATTAAAAATAATTTATTTCCTTAAAAAGAATTTTGGCTTGATTGTTTTGGTGTTGCGTTTCGGAACGCGCGGTCTGTCAAAGTGATTCGAGGAATGACTCGTTCATTTTCTTCTTTGCGTTATAGCAGCAACACTATATTCAAGTGAAATTATGATGGACAACGGTAAGTGTAAATTATCCAAATGGATTCTCAATTCCATGTTCGATAGTTATGTTTTAAAACCTTTTTGATTAATTGGTTTCTCTTTCTTTAATAGGTATGTGAAGGATGTTTGTTCAGAGACCCCTTTCCGGTCTGGACTCTTAAAGAAAAAGTTGATGGAAACCTCGGTAAGTCTGTTGTGATATTTATTGAGATCTCAAATTCTCATTCTACGGTTTGGTCTTGAACCTTTTTGATAACCCACGTGGTTTGTTCTTTAGACATGGCGCGGACATCTTGAGGTGGCTGTCGTCCGGGCTCTGTTCCCACCATGGTTTCTTAACATTGAAAACCCCGTAATGGGTAAGTGCTTTGAAATATTATGCTAATTCAAAACTAAAGATTTCTGTTAGACGTTCATCACTGTAACAAGTTTTCTCTTTGTTGCAGGGTTTTCTTGATATGCAGGGTTGTTATGCAGGGTTTCCCTATGCAAGTTTTCTTATTATGCAGTTGTTATGCTGGGTTTTTATATAGGGATTTGGTTTTGCCCCACCCACATTTAGGTTTCTGGTACTATGTACCTACCTAATATTCTTTAAAAGGTTTTCTTTAAAACCACGTTTTTAATGCCAGGTTGCTAGTACTGCGTACCTTTCATTTCAATACCATGTAGGTAATTGATAAAACTAATTTTTCTTAAACTATCCAATAGTTCTTACTTTGGATTTTCTTTTATTCATGTAATCACCTGTGTTCAGATTTACCTTCGGAAGATGGTTGCAGAATTCCATATTATTCATAAGATTTAATTTAATGTTAGATTTCCTTTGAAACATGTCTGCTTTTATATAAAGATAACCTTATATTAACATGTTTCTTTAAAACCATAAGGTACTCGTTGTGAGTTTGGTAACCTATATTACTTTTTATCCAACGGCTGGACATTTAACTCCATAACAGTGAAACGTAATTAATAATTTTAAGTATGTAAACTGGTTTGTTGATACTGTTATACGAATAGTTCTCTGTGAAGACAGCGGTGATATTTTATGTATCCTTTTATTTCACCAGATATTCTTAAACCTTTTTAATTGTGGTCATGTTACATTAAATATGTTTTAAAAGGTTTCCTGGAATTTATTTTGTTGCACACAGTACAGTCTTGATCCATTTTATGATATAAACCACTGGCGCCCTGATTCTGTCAGAACAATTTAGTTCCGATTCTGGCAGATTATAAGTTTTACCTGAAGATATTTTTCTTACCTCAAGATATTTTTTTTTCCTAATAATTTTCTTTTGTGGTTTACATTATAAAAGGCAGGTCCAAGGCCACCACCCACTCCCTGAGTTAATTAACACAAAAATAAAATACTGCTCTCTATAAAAGAAAAAGATTTTTCTTAGCTAGCCAATTTAAACCCTTTCAGTGTCGTTCCCAACGTGTGGCCCTGTAAGATTAGTGCTGTGTGGAATGAAAATTAATATTAAATATTTCTTTGAAGTTTTTTTTTGAAAAATAGTTTTATACTATATTATTTTTAGTACTTAGTGCTTCTTGTAAGTATTAAGGTTTCTATATTGAACATTTTGGTGCTGTATTTTACGGCTTTATTGTAAGTAAATAGTACTCACTATACTTTATATTTTTACAATGGATACTTTAAATTGTAATGTTAATTTTCTTTTGAAAGTGAGATCATTCACAGGAAAGGTAAAGAACATGTCTTACCTAATACTTTTTCAAAATTAAAATTATATCTGTTGAATTTGATCCTTATGTTATAACTGACCTATGGTATATTAATTATTTTTTTACGGGTTGTGCTGAAAATGCAAAGAAGTTTCCAAATTTTTCCATCTTAGAGGGAAAACTTTCTAGACTTTCTAAAAATAAATATAATATCACTTCTCAACATGATTGGAAAATTGTTGTACCCTTAGAAAGGCGTTTGGAAATAATTGAAAAATATCATGATGATCCGTCAGCTAGTCATTTTGGTGTAGCTAAAACACATAAAAAGATTTCTGCTATTTATTATTGGCCTTCTTTATTTAAAGATGTAAAATCATATGTTAGTAATTGTGAAACTTGCAATACATATAAACCTGTTAATACTGCTCGTGCAGGATTCATGGGCGAACCACGTCAAGTAACAAAGCCGTGGGAAGCTATTTCTTGTGATATTCTCGGTCCATTTCCTCCATCTTATTCTAGGAACCAATATTTGTTTGTAGTCTCAGACTATTTCAGTAAATACGTACTACTCTTTCCTTTGAGAAACGCAACTGCAAAAGCCATTTGCAAATGTATGTATAATGGTGTATTTCTTGTACATGGTGTTTGTCGTGTTCTTTATACCGACAATGGAGCTCAGTTTACTTCTAAAGAATTTCGGGATCTTCTTACTAATGCAGGCGTTCCTCATATATTTTATAATCCCCGTTATCATCCTCAAACTAATCAAACTGAACGAGTGAACCGAGATATTGTTCGTGCTATTGCCTCGTATGTGCGTTTTGATCACCGAAAATGGGATCAAAACATTCCGGAGATTCAATGTGCATTGAACACTTGTGTTCATGAGGGAACTAAATTCACTCCTTTCTTCTTAAATCATGGTCGTGAAATGATTCTTGATGGTGCTACGCATATTTCTCAGACACCTTTTGATGGGTCTGCTTTAAATACTGATTCACAAGAGTTTGCGGAAAAACTTCCCAAACTTCAAGATGTTTATAAACAAGTAAAATGTCATTTACATAAGGCATATCAACAAAACTGTAAATATTATAATTTAAGAAAAAGACCTTTAGAGTTAAGTGAAGGTCAAATAATTTATAAAAGGTGTTTTCCTTTATCTTGTGCTCCAAAACACTTTTCAGCAAAGTTAGCTCCCAAGTTTGAAAAGTGTGTTGTGGACAAGAAATTAAGTAAGTTGGTCTACTCTCTCAAAAGTTTGGAGGGTAAGTCCCTTGGTACGTTCCATATCAAAGATTTGATCATCCGCGGTCATAATGAAGGTGGTTGAAACATAGTAGGTGAATATAAGTGTGTTAAGTCAGATAAATATTCTCTTCGGGTGGTATTTACAATATATATTTTAAGTTTTCCTATCTTAGCGTAATGGACTTTGACTTTTAACGTGACAAACCAAGACGATAAGTATGCATACAGACTAAAACAAGACTATGGACTATTTTAATTGTTAAGGACAAACTTTTGTCGTTTTATGTTAAGGTTGTTTTTCATTTTCTTTTGGTATTAGTTTAAGTACATATTGTGTTTTTCTCAAACTTGAATTTGAAAACACTTTGTCAATTTTATATTTAAGTTAGTATATTTTGAGTCATTTTGCACCCATAGTGGTGATGACTTCATGTATTCTCTTTTGAAAGTTCTTCAACTCTGGTGAGTTCAGAACCTGACATTTCTTTGACAGGAGTTATCTTCTGGTATATGCAGCTCATAGTAGCAAGTCTTTTTAGCTCGTAGTAGCAAATTTTTTAGCTCATAGTAGCAAACCTCCTTATAAGGAAGGGAAGTTCCTTAACTCTTTTGAGTTTGGAATGTGTTTTCTTTTTGACAGAAACTATTTTTCTGGTCAATACCGCATACAGTTGTAGTTCTATTTTCAGGAAAATAACGTTCTTTATTTTTCGTTTCCCTTTAAAAATTTGCTCGTTGGTAGTGAATTTCTTTTAGCTTTTGAACTCTGGTTTTTCAAAACCATGTTCGGTGGTTTTGTTTCCAGTTAGCTTTTCGTTACTACATCATGTAGATCGGTAGCGAAAAATTTTATTTGAAAATTAAAATTTTCAAATAAAATTTTTCATTCCCAACTAAAGATGAACTGTAACACCGTTTTTTTTGTCATTTGATAAAAATAATACATCGTAGAAAATACTAGATATTTTTCCAAATTAATTGGCGTTGATAATTTTTTTTAACTCATTTTATTCTCGACTTCTTCCAAAAGAGGAAGTATCCAAAGCCATAAATCTAAAATTTTTTTTTTAAGCACTGGAGTCAAGTTTCGGAACGTTTCTAATAGTCGAAAAGACAGTTATTGTTTTCGTATAAATATTTTCAATAATATTAGTCTTGGAAATACAGGTTATTTACCATTATCCAAATGGATTATTATTCCGTTTGTTTTTCCTTAATTTGTTTAAAATAAAATTAAAAATAATTTATTTCCTTAAAAAGAATTTTGGCTTGATTGTTTTGGTGTTGCGTTTCGGAACGCGCGGTCTGTCAAAGTGATTCGAGGAATGACTCGTTCATTTTCTTCTTTGCGTTATAGCAGCAACACTATATTCAAGTGAAATTATGATGGACAACGGTAAGTGTAAATTATCCAAATGGATTCTCAATTCCATGTTCGATAGTTATGTTTTAAAACCTTTTTGATTAATTGGTTTCTCTTTCTTTAATAGGTATGTGAAGGATGTTTGTTCAGAGACCCCTTTCCGGTCTGGACTCTTAAAGAAAAAGTTGATGGAAACCTCGGTAAGTCTGTTGTGATATTTATTGAGATCTCAAATTCTCATTCTACGGTTTGGTCTTGAACCTTTTTGATAACCCACGTGGTTTGTTCTTTAGACATGGCGCGGACATCTTGAGGTGGCTGTCGTCCGGGCTCTGTTCCCACCATGGTTTCTTAACATTGAAAACCCCGTAATGGGTAAGTGCTTTGAAATATTATGCTAATTCAAAACTAAAGATTTCTGTTAGACGTTCATCACTGTAACAAGTTTTCTCTTTGTTGCAGGGTTTTCTTGATATGCAGGGTTGTTATGCAGGGTTTCCCTATGCAAGTTTTCTTATTATGCAGTTGTTATGCTGGGTTTTTATATAGGGATTTGGTTTTGCCCCACCCACATTTAGGTTTCTGGTACTATGTACCTACCTAATATTCTTTAAAAGGTTTTCTTTAAAACCACGTTTTTAATGCCAGGTTGCTAGTACTGCGTACCTTTCATTTCAATACCATGTAGGTAATTGATAAAACTAATTTTTCTTAAACTATCCAATAGTTCTTACTTTGGATTTTCTTTTATTCATGTAATCACCTGTGTTCAGATTTACCTTCGGAAGATGGTTGCAGAATTCCATATTATTCATAAGATTTAATTTAATGTTAGATTTCCTTTGAAACATGTCTGCTTTTATATAAAGATAACCTTATATTAACATGTTTCTTTAAAACCATAAGGTACTCGTTGTGAGTTTGGTAACCTATATTACTTTTTATCCAACGGCTGGACATTTAACTCCATAACAGTGAAACGTAATTAATAATTTTAAGTATGTAAACTGGTTTGTTGATACTGTTATACGAATAGTTCTCTGTGAAGACAGCGGTGATATTTTATGTATCCTTTTATTTCACCAGATATTCTTAAACCTTTTTAATTGTGGTCATGTTACATTAAATATGTTTTAAAAGGTTTCCTGGAATTTATTTTGTTGCACACAGTACAGTCTTGATCCATTTTATGATATAAACCACTGGCGCCCTGATTCTGTCAGAACAATTTAGTTCCGATTCTGGCAGATTATAAGTTTTACCTGAAGATATTTTTCTTACCTCAAGATATTTTTTTTTCCTAATAATTTTCTTTTGTGGTTTACATTATAAAAGGCAGGTCCAAGGCCACCACCCACTCCCTGAGTTAATTAACACAAAAATAAAATACTGCTCTCTATAAAAGAAAAAGATTTTTCTTAGCTAGCCAAATTAAACCCTTTCAACATACTAGAATAGACTTCTACGATTAATATATATATTAAAACTGAATTCATAATGACGCTTAATCTAATTGGATTAATTTAATTGGATTTGTATTAACGTAAAATAAGTACAAACAGATCTTTTGAAATTTAACGCTCTTCAGAAAATTATCTTTGGAATTCTCGCTAAAAATTTCATTTCCGAAAGATACAAAAACTTTCGAAAAAGTCCCGTTCAACTTTGTTATTGAGTACGTTTGTTTTATGATTTTCGTTTCGTTATTTTCTACATTTAAGACAAGGAAAACAAGATTTTAAATTGGCGTTATGCTATTGTATGAATGGCTCAACGAAAAACAATAACCAAGTTTTGGTGACAAGGTTGACTTCCATTCAGAAGTTTGCAGTTTCAAGCCTCGGTACTTACAAATTCAACGCTCTTACGGTGAAGGAAAACATCGGGATCCCGCTAACACCTGCGAAGTAATTCAAAGGTTGTGTGTGAAATTGACCAACCCGCATTAGACCAGCGTGGTCGACTACGGCCTATTCGCCTTAATGTCAAAATAGGCTCGAGGCCTTCCGTGGCGACATAACATGAGAAACTTTTAAACACGAATACATTTAATGAAATCAAATCATTCTTGGGTTGAAATGTTGAGCGAGATATTATCCTAAAGGCCATTGCGACCTAAGAGGATTTATTGTAGTCGGCAGTCATAGGCTAAATAGCTTCTTTCAGACCAACCGCTTTGAAGAATAGCTGAGATCCCTAACCCACCAGGCAAGCATAGGCATTATAGTACCCCTTGTTGATCAACAAAAAGGTTTTCGTCCAAGAATGACCAGGTCAGAGCTATTTTAATGACTGCTCCGTTGAACACCTTCCCCTGGTGGCAAAATAGATTTATATTTAGGTACTTTTCATGATGATATAGCGGTTAGATGGACACCATAATATTAACCCTCTTTAAAATTGCAACCAAGCATGTTACCAGTACTACCACACACATGAAAATCAATGACATCACTAATTACGTATAGAATTGAGAACCCCCTTTTTTGAAGTCGATAAAAAATGAGCACGGTAGTTAAATACTAAATTATGATTTAATACAGAGCATTTATCCGTAATTATGGTACATTTATTTGCATCTAAATGTGGGGCACTAACACAAAACAAATACCATAGAAAATATTCCATTTAAAATAATAAAATTAATGAAGCGAAACAACTGTGAAAGCTTTAGTATAAATCCGAAAATTCGCCAGTTATCCATTAAAGGGGCACAATGTAGCATTGGATGGAGTGCCCCTGGGGGCACAGTCCAGTTCCTAGTTGGAGTCTACATTTTATATTATCTTTGACGATAACAGACTGATCCGTTTTTATTTGAAATCTGTTTATAGTGTGGATAAGCTCATTTCGTCCAATATCATAAAACTGTCTGAATGTAGCGAGGCAGAGATAGTCAATCTTACTTCCAATGCTCAGGAGACGTTACAGATACGCCATCTATATCGTACTTACGAGAAAGTACTAGCTTCGATACAGCGGTGCTTAAACTTTAAGATATGTGACACTATTTCAATATATATTTAAATAAATAAATATGTGGGACATCTCACACACGGCCATCTGACCCCAAACTAGGCAAAGCCTGTACTATGGGTGTCAGACAGCTGATATACATACATATATGTATAAATGTACAACATCCAGACACAAGGCAAACAGAAATGCTCATCACACGGATTTGCCCTGGGCGGGATTCGAACCCGCGACCTTGTGCTTTGTAGGCAGACGTAATACCAACTAGGCTACGAGGCCGTCAATTAATCTGCTAAACTGTACAAACTTGCAAAGTATTAACACTTGCACATTCGTTTGAGATGAACAAAGTTTCTTTAACATCTGATGAATAAATAAATTTGATTTTGAAGTACAACAAAGGTTGTGAAGTGGACCAACACGCACTGGGCCAGTGTGATTGACTAAGGCCTATTCACCCTGAATCAGGTTAGAATAGAGCCCCTCGGTGGAAACATTATTATGGGCTATTAAAAATTGCTGCAGTTGATTAGTCTCCTGGTGGTCTTCTGTCATTTTTGTTGAAATCTCCTTGCCTTTCCAAGACTCTTATTATGATAGTATAAGGCGGGTAGTACTAATATTTTCTTTTCTGGTAAGGCCCGAATATTATTCCATGTCTTATATTAATCAGACAATCCATATGACTAACCATGCGCCGAAAAGATCTGTAGAATAAATAGATATAATGTAGATTGACCAAGTGCATATTGACAACCCCTGGACAGCCGGGTGAAAGAACCCATTTGTATGCGGCAGACAAGCGATCTCGTATAGTCGATCTGTTTTATCCGGGGAAAGAAAACGGGACTAATGACTCCTACCTTGTTACTCTTTAATGAAGGTATATTTACATATTCTCTTTTTAGAACATTTTCCATCTGAAGAATCCGCAAGCTTAGAATTTGGAATTTTATTGACACCAGTACCTAATACAATTTTTCAGAAAATAAACAAGGAGTAATAGGCGGCCTTATTGCTAAGGTAGCAGTCTCTTCCAGGCAACCAAGCAGGAAATAGCGAAGATTATTAAATAGCGCGGGTTGGTGGCCCTAAGTGAATAAGCTACATACAATATTCACTCACCAGGTCTACCGTAACCGTCATCTTTAACAGCTCATATGTGTCCCCACCGAGGGGCTCGAGCCTTACCTGAAATTAGGGTGAACAGGTCTTAGCCGACCACGCTGGCCCAGTGCGGGTTGGTCAACTTCACACACAACCCTTGAATTACTTCGCAGGTGTGTGCAATTTTCCTCACGATGTTTTCCTTCACCGTAAGAGCGTCAAATAAACGTAGGTACATATGAATTTGAAAATCGGAAACACATTGGTACGTGCCACGGTTTGAACCCGCGAACTTCCGGATGGAAGCCAACGGCCCTAGCCACTTGGCCAACGACGCTCTTACCGTGACCGTAATCGGAAACATTAGTAAGCTGATGATAGCTGATTCAATATGGCATCAGCTCAAACCCTTCTGCTAGCCAAGTACCAGTTCTTCCACTTGCCAAGTAAGATGAGCCGTTAAGACCCCAACAATCTCACTGGCTTCCGGCTATACTTTTTATCCAACAAGTCAAGCATTCGCAAGAAAAATCCCCTTCAATAGTATTTAAAATTAAATCCGAGGATTATGTTCATAAAAGCTTATCTTCAACTGTTGTAAACACCTCTATTTGAGAAAAGCGAAAGATGTGTTTCTTGACGTCCATTGCTCTTGTTTGTTTTTTTTCAAGTTATTTAGTTATTTTTTGGTTATTGTATCTCTAGAATAACAGGTAATAACGACAGTATACTTACTGTATATTGACTGTCGTCACAACTATAATAGAGGGGCTCAAGCCTACCTTGATTCAGGATGAATAGGCCTTAGTCGACCACACTAGCCCAATACGGATTAAAAACACTTTACAAACAGGTTAACTGTACAGATTTGCTCACGATGTTTTCCTTTATCGTGAGAGCGTTGAATAATCGTACTCGTACATATTATGAATTCGATAATCGAAAATATTGTATTAGAGCGTTCCGATCCAAGGCTTTAATTTGCGTCTCTCGGACGGAAATCAACAGCTCTAATCACTTGGCCACCGACGTTCTTAGGCTAGATAATTTCGTGAGATTCACGCTCCACAGCAGCGCACACATTGCGCGAACCAGCCAGTTATGATAAGGTAACCATCGCCTCTTTTAGATAGTTTGATCTCCTTTTCATTGCTTAGACTTGTACATTGTTTGAGACGAGAGCCGGTCTTGGATTGAGCAAAGCTTATTAACTTCAGAAAAGACGTCATTAAGTGTTAGTTATAAGGGATCCTATACTTAATGAATAAATAATTTTTGAACCATATTGAACCTTAATATTGAACATTTCTGAGCAGCAATGGTCAACAAACTCCTCATTGTCGCCTTTTCCTCCATTGAACCATTTGCCCTAAGTCCCTCTAAAACGTGCTACCAACAGTCGTTGGACTCTTAATTGCGAATTAAGGTCGGAATTTAAAATATTCCCGCCGTTCCCATTGAGTAATGCAGATTTCGTTTTGTTTACGGTGTTTAGTCGGTGACCCGGAAAAATTCCTGCATTTTTGGGAACAGGTACAGTGACATCTGTTTTTTTCTTACTTGTACTTCACTCACAAACCGTGGTGTTAGAATCATCGAGTAGCAGAAAACGCGAGACATGGCTCCTATAACGACTACTTCGGTAGATAGTAGCCAAAATCAATGGCTTATCTTACGTTACGATGCACGGAATCATCTTTCTTTTCGGATACTCAGATGATTTAAATTTCATCGTTCAAGTGATATCAGTTTGACGACTGCCCGACTAGGATTCGAACCCGGAATAAGTAATGTGAGGCGGTTTTTCCACTCAGCCATATTGGTGTCAAACCTAGTAAATATAAGTAGCTGAATATTTAAATGCCATTTATTTTAAAAATAATTTAAATGATCACCAAAGAAAATTGTTTGTTTGTTTTTTTTTTTAGCATTTAATCTTTTTTACTGAGCATTTAAATACTAGGCATTTATTTCTTTACATTTAGCAGGAGAACCATTTTGTTTGGCACTTGCTTCATAATTTAATTTAATTAAACTATAAACAATGGTACAGAATTCTGGGTAGGTAGTAGATCATTTTCTTATGAAGATATTTTCTAATTACGATTACCTAAGTATGAGCTTAGGATATCTCTTCTAACGCTATATTTTTATTTTTATTATTTATTGCCTATTAATGTTGACATCAAATTCTACCTAGTCGTATTTCAGATCTTATTAGTATTACGAATTAAAATGTTGTATTTTTAAATGTCTGTTACTTCTTTATCGGACACAGAATTAAAATTGTAAACTACTTTTTTCCCCGCGAAAAGTAATAATAAAAGCTTTTTCTTGCACCTTTCGAAGCATAGTAAATAGATCGCCTCAAAAATAGAAGCGACCTCAGATGGTAGCATTTTCGTGTGACAAGCTGTCAGGGCGGGGTGACAAAAACAGGCGCCTATCTGCGTTAGACAAGGACAGAAGATAGTGATTGATAGCGAGAGACACGTGATGCCTCTGTGAATTAGGTGTACGGTCAGGAAAAAAAGCGACAGACGGGTATACGATCTTATCAACTCCTAGGTACATTCCTTTGTATAGTTAGTAATATCCTGAAATTTGAGTATTTATCAATCCCTACTAATAATATAAATGTGAAAGTAACTCGGTATAAAATGGTATAATTTATTATTTTGTAAAAATATTTAGAAAAGATGCAACGCCTGTGGTGTTTCTTCCGGCGAGTTCTTCTCCGCAGAAGACAAAAGTTAAAAATAAATAATACTTTGACTTTGTCTGTTTAAATAAACTTGATTAAACTTCGTACAAAGATAGAATAGACCTGGAGGAAGGACATAGGCTAATACGGGGAATGACCAATACGAGTATGCATGTGTCACTTGCATTAAAGTTGATATTGTTTTATTAAAATAATTTATTTCATCGTATCTTTTTTTGAACTGTATTGTTTTTTGTCAATTAAAACTATATAATAAAAATATTTAACATTATTTTCATTAAATTGAATTAAATTCCTCGTTCACATTTATATGCTGACTGTACTAGCTGTTTTGCTTGTTTTCTCCAATCCATTGTACGAGTACTGCTATCAATACCGTTCGCTATTTTATGTCCTTTTGTATGTTTAAATTGAACTAAAAATAACATCCTACGATTGGTACGATTGTCAAGGGACTCCAAACAGTTAACCATTCCCTGAATTTCGTCGTTCGTGTCGAATAGAAGCCGTATTTACGTATTTTGAAATCAGCACCCAAGGACGTTAGAAATTAGTCATATATTACTAGCGAACAGTTGAAAGCCGATTGAAGCACCCACAATATGCCGACTGGGGTTGTACTAATACACATCGCACACTAGAAAAGAGCTGGATATTTTCTTGGATCATAGCTAAGAACACTCTCGATTGTGACACCTTGCAAACAAAAAAACTGAATCAAAATCGGCGCATCCGTTTAGGAGCTACGATGCCACAGACAGAGGGATACACACGTCAAACTTATAACACCTCTCTTTTTCGTCGGGCGTTAAAAACACTTGTAATTGTTTAACGTAATATTTAATGGGAAAAACCCAACCGGTTTCGCTCACATGAGGATTATCAAAATCTTCTTAAATTTAACTTCAAATAAAAAATGAAATAGTTTAGTTCTCAAATAAGAGATTACATTTGACACGCTGCTGGAGTCTCTTTTAAACATCTAAGTAAACAAGGTCTAACAAGAAGACCACATGACTGACACAAGCTTACGTCATTTTGCGCTGTTCATCCTTGTCTATTGTACGCATTCGACAAGGATGAACAGCGCAAGATGACGTAGGTTTGTGTCAGTCACGTGGTCTAATGGTTAGACCTTGTTTTCTTACACCATGCTCCTCCTATCCTACTCTATCCTTTCTATACCTACCTCTCTATCTACCTACTCGAGCCTACCCTGAAACTGACTGAAAAGCCGACCACAGAATTAATCAACAAACCTACAGAAAATGTATTTTCTCTTAAATACCATACCATTCGAATTTACTATATTAATATATATAATATTCATGCAAAGGCTTGAATAACTATTTCCCCGAAATAGCGTCAGATTATATTATTAATTCCCTGGTCAGATTCTCAGCAAATCTAATACAATATTATTTTGGCTCAATTTAACTAAAATAACAACAGCTTTTATGCCACAGAAGACTAAAGCAAACTCGAGGGAACATTGCTACCTAGCGAATCAATTTGAGATAGCCAGAGACGGACTTTGATTTAACATACGCTGGCCTGCAAAATACTACACATTTAAATTACCAATTGATTTATATAGAACTTAGATATTTAAAGTAAAAAACGTTTTACAGTAAAAAGGTTTTCGACTATATTTTATTTATATACAAAGATAAACTCTTTTGCACCTGCCATGGTCTAAGAAAACAAGGTCTTGCATTCGGACCACGTGACTTGACACAAGCCTACGTCATCATGCTGTTCAACCTTGTCTATTAACACGCATTCGACAAGGATGAACAGCATGATGACGTAGGCTTCATTTCAGTCACGTGGTCCGAATGCAAGACCTTGTTTTCTTAGACCATGGCACCTGCGAAATAATTCAAAGGTTGTGTGTAAAGTAGATCAACCCGTACTAGGCCAGTGTGATCGACTAAGGCATATTCACCCTGATTTCACGGTAGTATCGAGCCCCTCGGTGGGGACATGTATGAGCTCTTATCGACACGACGACAGTACCAAGTCCGGTGAAACTTGATTGGTCGTACCTTTTCCACACAAACATAGGTCAATTCAAAAACAAAAAAAAGAAAAAAAAAAAGACGGCAGTACAGTACAGTATAAATACTTTTGTGATATAATGTTAAGCACTCCAACTCCGCCCCTGTCCTTTCAGCATCTGTAACTTTTCCCACAGTATTATACGTGTAAATGAGTTGCTAAAATTTATGCATATTGTTTATCAAAGTACTGTTCAGTTGATAATATCTCCCCTTTTCCAGGGGAAGTTTAACATGTTTCAATTAGGTAATACCCCTTCTCAGATTTATCTTTGTTAAATGTTCTGAAAGATTCGGTATTTTATAGGTCTCCGTAGCCAAATGTCAGAAAAAGGAACCCTCATGGATTCGTCATATCTGTCTGTCTGTCCGTCCGTATGTCACAGCCACTTTTTTCCAAAACTATAAGACCTAGCTGTACCTACTGATTAAACTTGGTATGGAGATGTATTCTGTGAACCGCACTAAGATTTTGATACAAAAATAGAAAAAAATTATAAAAAACAGTAAATTTTGGGGGTTCCCCATACTTAGAACTGAAACTCAAAAAATTTTTTTCATCAAACTCTTTCGTGTGGTGTATCTATAGATAGGTCTCTAAATGATATTGAGGTTTATATTATGTTACTTGCTGCTACGGAACCCTCCATGAGCGGGTCCGACTCGCACTTGGCCGGTAGTAGGTATAGTACTACCACTACCGCTGTGCACTCTCTGAGGTATGAGGTATGAGGTGGGAGCCGGGGAAAAAAGTGCATGAGTATGGACATGACGGACAGAAACAAATGACACTACCTGCCGCCACGAGCGTTGACGGCGGGCTGACAGAGCGAGTCCCCCCCCCTCTCACCGCGCGCATACCTAAGGGAGTGCACAGCGGTAGTGGTAGTACTATACCTACTTATATTATTATAACTATAACATCCTTGATATTTGTCTTCATTTTAGTATATGTGCTGAGTTCGTTTTCCTCTTATTTGTTGTGTGTATAGTCTGTATAGTGTTCATATGCCAATTATACATCAGAATATCACATAGACTGCCTTTTAGCGCGGGAAAATTCCTCATTCTCACGGGAAAAATGGTTGTGTGGAGGCGTGGGGCGTTAAACTTGTTGACGTAATACCTAAACTGGCAACGTCAGACAGAAAAACATTTTTTTTTGCTCTCATGCAACTAAATTACTATGGCTCTTACAAACTACATGAACCCTGTTTAAAGGGTATTGAAAAAAGTGAGCAGTGGCATGCAAGTCATTTAACAATATTCATAATTACTTGATAAACAAACTGATGTCTAGAATTACAGCATAAATTAGGTTCTCTACCACCGATTACTAACGAATATATTATTAAAATACGAATAAGAGCGACTTTTGCATAATTAAATTCCACGATAATTACAACCAGATTGACTTATTATTGTAGTAATTAAGCAAGAATTAAATTAACCTCAATTTTATACTAAGTCACGTTTTGTTTCATTTTCATTATTCGTTTTTGTTCAAATTCTCCGAGGATGTCGCAACCAAAATAATATTTTGTAGATGGCACGTGTAAGAATTTCAGGAAAATAACGTCGTGTTTCGGTTTTAATTGGTTCTGATCCTCTTAAATATCTGGTTTTTGTCTTCTTGGGACTTTTAAAAGAGCCTTAAGGCGTTTGTTTGAAAAGAAAAATAAACATTTGTTATTCTTGTGTAACGCTTTGGTCACATTTAACTTTTATTTCATGAATTAGATAAGCTTTTTTTATATATTTCTCGTACAGTGAACGACAGAATAGATTTGGAAAATATTTTAGACACTTGAGAACAAATTTAATAGACTACAATTTTCATTAAGAAAAATTGTATTCCATACGAAAAATAATATCCATAATATTTAAGTATTGGAATTTTTCAATCAAAGGTCTAATAACATCATAGATTGGACCTTTGATTAGAATTTATAAAATTCACAGGATGGTTATTTCAATACTAAAATATATTCGATTTACAAGGGAAAAAAAGCTAAACTCTAAAAGAAAAAATAATCTTTGAGAATTTAATAAGACAAACTAGTTTTTACAAATCTTATATTATTTATGAACAATACATTAGAAGTTTGGGAACTTTCTGGAGTCTTCAAGAATCTTTCAGCTAAACGGTAGGGATCCAATTTACATAGTAATAAGTAATTCTTAAGCACTTACTCCCACCCTTTCTGAAATTTGAGAACTTATTTAAACTTGCATAGGGACTGTTCAAGGACAAAGGTTGGATTTTAAATGAAAGTTTAAACATATTTAAAATATAACGTGGGTAAATTTACAAAAAAGTTGGTTACCTTTTTCAATCGTGTAGGTTATAATGTTGATGACTTAAGGTTTACGAACCCTGACATTATCCAAGTTGGTGAACCGCCTAAATTTTCTGACGTGGCTTAAGTATAACAATATTTCTATACATGAAAATTAATTATAGGTTATAATACCTTAACGTGACCTTTGAAGCACAAAATCATCTTTTCAGCCAGGCATATCATTAGACTAGCTTTCCGTTCCGCGTCTCCGCTCACGTTAACAGTTTTTCCTTTGTGTTATACTGATGTATAAGTTATATTATTGTAAAGTTTCATTAAAATCCATCAGTAGTTATTTCGTAAAAACAAACATCCATCCATCCGTACATCTATCCTCACTTTTCACGTTTATAATATTAGTAGGATAGGATTTACAAAATGCAATGTATATGAAGAAAAACGTATATTTTATGTGTGTCATCATCATCATCATCTCAGCCTGTAGACGTCCACTGTTGGACTAAAACCTCTCACAAGGATCTCCACAGCGAACGGTCTTGCGCTGCCCGCATCCAGCGGCTTCCCGCGACCCTCACCAGATCAATACTTTATAGATATTTTAATTAAATGTGTGTAAAGTCATTATACTAAAAAAACAACCGAGCAATTAAAAAACAAAACAATGTAACTGATCAGTGTAATTAATAGTTTGCCCTAATTAAAACAAAATGTATGTCAAATTTCAGCTCGGTACGGTCACCAACAGCCAACAATAGTACTAGTATTAATAACGTCACCAAAATATTCTAGCAGTTCTAACAAAAATAATACCAGGATAATGTATCGACTGGACTGGCTACAGTCATAAGCAAACGATTATTCCTGAAATATTGTTAACTAGATTCCCGCCCCGCAGCTCTTCCTGCATTTTTAAATCTATCAGGATCATTTTAGCCTAAAGACGTCCACTGCTGGACAATGGCCTCCCCTATAGATCTCCACGACCGCGACCGCCCTGCTTGGCCCGCATTCATCGGGTTCCCGCGACCCTCACCAGATCGTCGGTCCACCTTGTGGGGAGCCTACCCACGCTACGTTATCCGGCGAGCGGTCGCCATTCAAGAACCTTTTTGCCCCAACGGCAGTCAGTCTACTCGCAATGATCCCCGCCCATTGCCACTTAAGTTTAGAGATTCTTCGCCCTATGTGACTCTAGTTCGCCTGCGGATCTCATCATTACTGATCCGATCACGCAAGGATACTCCAAGTTTGGAAGCTAACTAAAAATCTATTTTCGCTTGTCATGATTTTACTCATGTTATCCTAGGATGGTGAGGGAAGCGATTGAGATATAGTAGCGAAAAACTTTCAATCGCGAGGATGGTTTTAGGCAGCATGTATTTGAATCGATATCATAAAATACCAAAATGCGCATAAAAAAAATGGTTTGCACTCTAAACCTAACCTAACCAATGTTTAGTGTGTAATCTAGTTATTTTAGTGAGCATTATGTTTTTTTTTGCGTCAAGGTTTAATATTTCCCGTTTTAAGCTCTCATCGTCGTGGAACCCAGTGATCTATTGATAAATATAAATAATACCACAGGATAGGTATATCGTCGGACCGACACGACCCGCGAATAGTGTGAGTGTTGTGTTGTGCGTAATACACAAAATCAAGAGAGGGTGGATAAAGAAGAATGCGCTTTAACAGTATCCACATCGCAGACTTCAGTCAGCTCGCGACCACGGCAGGTGTAACCCCGCCGAAACGTCTGGCTAAAATAAGGTACCTATCGTAAAACATAGCTATTTAAAATTATCGCGAATTACCCGCAAATATACAAATTAATGATTTTGCTGACCCTACAGATAATATGCAGGCGGGACAGACAGCAGCGTCAAGTGCAACTGCGCTTGATGCAACATGCATCTGATTAATGGCGTCCACTATTGGGCCATAATGTCACTGTCGCTGATATTATTACGGCAATCATTGAAATATGTAGCGATAATCATTGTTATTGTCTTCATTATTAGATTTGATTATGCACACAATCTCATCAGTTGATTGTAATAATGACATTGTAATTATTACTATAATAATTTAGTAATCCATATCTATATTATAACAACTAAATTGTGTTTGTTTGTTTGATCTTCTTTTTACACTAAAACTAAGCAATGGATTAACTTAATTCATAAAATGAAAGATAATTAGGATAGGGTAATGTAGGATATATTTATTTAAATGATAAAAAAACAGAAACATTCGTTTTATAAAATGAAATTCTTCTGTAAATAAAAATATATTAATCTCTTCTATAAGTCTGTAAATCTGAATTAAGGCTTTACTCATTAATCTAGTTTCTGATTACAGAACTTTGTCTCTTAATCTAGAATATTCTATCAATTCTACACTTTTGTTTGTATAAATTTAATCACCTCGTTAAAGGAGCATTTTATTTTACTGAAAAATATAGAACTCATGAAAATATTTTAAGATAAGTTTGTTAAATAACAAATAATTAGTTCGGGGAAAATACGGAACATAGTAAGAAAGTTTCACAACATTTCACCAAAAGTAGAAGAAATTGACATTGAAACTTAATTAAATGGTTACCGAGATAATGCTAAAAATGGTAAGTAAATTTTGAAAAATTAAACATCTTAAAATTACAAAATATTTAGTTTTTAAACGTATGGTTTTTATATAAAACTAACGTAAATTATAAGAAATCGGAGCTTTATATAGTCAAGTGCAAGCTAAGCTAAACACACAACGAAATTCTTTGCCTTACTCAATAATGGATATGAGAACATCAAGGTCCAAAGTAGTCAGCTGAACGTGCTCTTATCTGTAGGTGATTTTGCTCGCTATTACTTATCACGAAATTTTGATTCAAGTAAACATTTTATCAAGGTATTGAATGTTTTTTGTTGCGAATTTAAGATCTCCTATGCGCGACAATATGAGTGAAAATGGTATGTTAAACCAAGACATTATTTTTTTACAAAATTGACTTTACATAGGATATTTTAAAGTCCCAACAACTATAAACAACTAAAATACTTCAAAAAAATTAGGTCAATAAATAGGTACAATTTTAAACGGATTGACGATGCGTGATCTCGAATCTTTCGATGATGCCGTATCATCGTAGCGTCGAGAAGACCGGAAGGATCCTTTTGATGATGCTTTTGACGGGTCAAATGCTTGGTACGCCATCGCATACTTCATCTCTTCATTGTAAGAGCCAGTTGGCGAGTCCCTTATGGTTAGTGGTCGTTCCATCGGTAGCCATCCCATCAGATAATTTAAGCCAATCATTACGTACCATAGAATAAAGAGTACCATGAGAGCTGATGTCTTTCACACTGCTGTTGCATCAAATTTCGTTTGGTTTTGCACATTTAAGTTTTTGTTTAGGTTTTGTTGTGAACTTTCGAGTTTTTTGTTACATGGTTTTGAATTTATTTTACCAGCACAGATGACGTTTGTCTATCAGGTTTATGACAAAGCGACTTTTAATTTTGATAGGTCTTTTTGTAAGGTTTGTTAAGTAGGTTCTAACATTTCATAACCCAACGTTCTTCAAGAAGGTTTCTTTTAGCATCTTTTAAAAGCTACCAACTGATAGAGCGTCTAATAAGCGTCCATCATGACTAAAATTTCTTACCGCAGTAAAATCGTTCTATTCATCATTTTTTTAATTACTTCGTCAAGTCAGAAGTCACTTTATAAACCAAAAAAAAGCTTATGTGAATGTGATATCAATTAGATAGTAATTCAAGTGTAAAAAAAAAAACAAGAAGAAAAGTGGTAAAAAACAGAATAAAAATACCGACGCTAAAAAATATTTCCTTGACCTTTCTGAGTAATTAAGTATGTACTACGAATAAAATAACAAAATAATATCCAAAAAGGCAAAATAAATCCCAGATTACAAGTGAAAAATGTTTGTCAAAAGGGTGGTTAAGTAGAAATAATTTGAGTCCTCTGCGGACCGTACCCTCGATGAAAGTGGACGCTATGTGGATTAGCTGGTAGAGTCAGCAGATATAACATTATTATTTTTTATCATACATTTTTTACGTAAATAAACGCACATTTATCATGTGTCTTATGCAGATGTCATGCTAAGAGAAGAGTACGGTTACTCTAGAATAGATTTTACTGCACACAAAAAGTACAATTAATTTTATTATACAATTTATACAGAAGTGTACAAAAGGTGACATTATTGCTAAGGTAGAAATTTCTACCAGGCAACCGTTTCTCTACCAATACGAAGATAGTTGTACAGCAAAAACACGCTACACGTTGCGACGCTTTCGATTTTATCAGCCTCCGTGGTCGAGTGGTCAAAAGCTCGCCTGACATTCCGGAGGATCCGGGTTCAAATCCCCACCGGAATTCGGGCTCAATTTTATTAATTAAATTAAAACTGGCTGTCCGCTCACGTCACATTTTTTGTATTTGTTGACCGGAGATATAATAGATAAGATAAGATAAGATAAGATAAGATATTTATTGCAATCCACATGGTAATAAAAGATGTTACAGAAAAAATTAAGCCACATATGGACCCGGGCGGGCACAGCAATTTACAACAAAAAAAAAATTAAAACAATTATTAATAGGTACCACCATGCAAATTTTCTTTGAAATCGGTTCAAAGGTTCCAGACATTAGCGTGTACAAACAACAAGAAAGACAGGCGGTATTTTTTTTAACTTGTATTTTTGTGTTCAGCTGCACTCCCTTTATCACCTACGAGTACAAAAAGTTTTTTGAAAACCAAATAAATGTGCAGACTGACACGCCGATTCTTCAGTTTTATTATGTTAAAAATTTAAAATATTTTTATATTTTTTAAAACATCATCTAGTGTTTAAAATCCTTGCTCAAACTAAAATACCAGGATTACTAAATGTCAGGTAAAATAAAAAGATCTCGTAAATAATGATATTATTTAACAATGAGGCGATGCAATATTTTTGTGAACAGAAATTGACATTAGACTTGTAAGAAAGCATTTTTTTATAAAATAATTAATAGGAATTATATCTAATTTCAATTTGACGATTAATCTCTACCTTTGTACACCATTCTATGTGTTGTGAATTGAACGGTCGGTAATATTAATTAATTATTTATGACTTGTGGTAATTATAGTAATTATCAAGACTTTTTTGCCAACCATACAAACATTCTTTAATGAAAACAGATCACCAGTGAGCATAGCAGTGGCGTTAGGTGGACACGGCCGCGATTTGTATTAATTGTGGCGAGGCCGCGCGGTGTGCGTGTACCCTAATAGGATCAACTTAACTACAAGTCGTTATGTGTGGAATAACCCTAACAATTTCATAGTTCGACGACCCGTACGGATTGGGCAATAGTTTTCTTCGCCGAGTCAAAATTTTAAGTTTTGTTTCGAATACGAGTATCTTAGATTTTAATCGCCAGTTTTCTTTTTTCTGTGTGCAATTTTCACTCTACTATAGATAAATTTCTTAAATTAAATTTGTATTTCATTTAACATTATCATATTTTAAGGCGTGTAAAAGGTAAAAATAAAAGTTAATATCAATCGGAAACATAAAAAGTTTCTCCGCGGCGGGGAATCGAACCCCGGTCTCCCGCGTGACAGGCGGGGATACTAACCACTATACTACCGCGGATGTTGACTGGAGCGGCGAAATTGTGAACCGTTATCTACAAATAGAGATCAGCGTTGCCGATACTGTGCTATGAAGTTCACATTGGCATTATCACTTTATCACAGACAAAAAGTCAGACAGAGATCACAGAGATAGCTCAGCATACAGCAACATGAAAGAACGAGAATTATTATTACCTACATAGTTACAGAATAATACTTGGACATTACACCAAATTATTATTTTTTTATAACCCCCGACACAAAACCGTTACTTGATCCTTTCAACAACTAGAAAAGAGCTGATAATAAATAAATGGCTGAAGATATTTTCTTGGATCACAGCTAAGAACACTCTCGATTGTGACACCTTGCAAACAAAAAAAACTAAATCAAAATCGGCGCATCCGTTTAGGAGCTACGATGCCACAGACAGACAGACAAACACACGTCAAACTTATAACACCCCTCTTTTTCGTCAGGGGTTAAAAATTATACTTTTGCGTTTGGACAAAATAAGACTTGTACAAAAAAAAGGTTTCTAAACAATTTAGAATTTTCAAGGCAAGTTACCTGATGAACGGCGAAAATTATTTTAACAAAGAAATTGATTATTTTTCTGACGTTTTAACATATTTTTGTTTAACCAAAGTTGGTTAAAAATAAGTTGGTTGGTTGAAACTAAGTAGCTTTTTATTCACTTTCTACAAGATTGTATAGTTTTCTATTAACTTTGTTTGCAATAGAATATTCTATTATATTCTCTTTTATTAGATTCATACACTATCTAAGTAAACAAACCCTGAAAGTTCTTAAGTTTTCAGAAGAAGTAAATCCTTTATCATCATAGCTTAAGATATCTAGCTAGAAACACCATTTTATATTTCTCATCAACCCGAAAAAGCGATCACGCGATCACCATAAAGTTCTATACATTTTCACGGCTTCACCTTTCGGGCAAACGATACACACGATACACATCACAAAGTACGAACATAACGATTGTCATAAACCAAAAACTATCTTATTTGAAGCAGAATACGCGAGAATTATTAACTTTTTACAACGTCGTAAAGTATGACCCTTACAACTTGTAGGTCGAATGTTTTGACTGATAGTGCAAAACAAGGGGCGGCGATCATTTTGAATTTTAGCACCGAATATAAAAAAGTAATTACAAGATTCAATCCCCAACATCATTTAAATAAATAGAGATTTTAAGCCCAAACAAAACAGTGCATATTAGATCGCATAAAGTCTTGCTCGGCACCTTATAATTAAAATCATGCTTGGTCATACAATCATATGAATTACTAAAAACAAATCGATTCGTAACATGACCCACGAAAAGTTCCTATGGATATTCAAATATGATTAGGGCAAAATCAAATATAAAAGGTTTTTATTCGGAGTAAGATTTCACAATGATTTTTCGACGTCAATTAATGAAGTTAATAAGCTTTGTTAAAATCAAGGCTCACTTTAGTCTCATACTAGTGAAGAATAACTCTTAAATTTTTAAGAGGCAATGCGATATTAATTTGAGCGGGCGAAAACCGTAGAGTTTCAAACAAATTATCGACGAATATGAAACAGTTTAGTAACCCGTATTCGTAACTTCAATATCATACCAAATTGCTCTCTGTGTTTACAAAATGTAGTCGTAGGATTTTTTTTTTATAAAATTTGCGCAGTCATTCCTTAGAAAAAGGAAGCTTTGGGGTCTCATATAAAAAAAAATGTAAAGTGTATGAAAAATAGGGACTATCCCAGATAAGTTTTATATGTTTGTAGCCTGTATAATATGATGACGGTTTATATTTTCAGGAACAGTTAATACTTTGCCTTTGCCTAACATTCAGGGTGTATTTTCGATTACCAATTTCAGTGAATTGTACTTTAGCTATCAGAGAAAGCGGGAAAGGTTTTAAAGATGAATTTCGGTGGTTGTAATACGTTTTCTATACTAATATTATAAACAGGAAAGATTTTGATTGTTTGTTTACATTAATAGGCTCCGAAACTACTGAACCAATTTCAAAAATTCTTTCACTGTTGGGAAGCTACTGTATCCCCGGGTAATAAAGAGTACCTATTAAATTTAAAAAAATATCTCGTGCAAAATAATAAACATAGTAGAAATTTATTGTCAACCCCAAATCGACCCAATAACCTGGCTACCTTTAATTCCAGCGCATTAATTTTCGGTCCCCCTGTATGCCTCATGAAACTTTTACGATTTTTTTATGAATGGCTATCTATGTATCTACCTAATGCACGGTAAATAAAAAGTTATATATACCTAGTATGTGTTGTGTCTGGATGTTGTATATTTATATATGTATGTATATCAGTTTGACACCCATAGTGTGCCCATAGTACAGGCTCTGCCTAGTTTGAGGTCAGATGGCCGTATGGCCGTGTGGGAGATGTCGCCACATATTTTTATTATTAAGTTGTTTTGGAGAGAAGAGAATTAAGCTTATTAATAGTATTTCTCAGTTATTTTAAAATAATATTTGTTACAGTTTTCGCTGCAGATAAGGACAGACTATTCAATTATCTTCCATGCATATTCGATTTGGACGACACAGGTTCAATTCTCCGCAGCTCTGTTCGATCGCTGTAATGCTCTTACCACATCAACCGCAACTAAATTACCAGAGAAACAGTGATGCATTCAATGCGTTTAATTGCATTTACCTATTATGCAATTTGTATTGATTTGAAATCATCATACTCAATACTTCATCACCATCATCATCATTTCAGCCAGTAGCCGTCCACTGCTGGACAAAGGCCTCCCCCAAGGATCTCCACAATGATCGGTCCTGCGCTGCCCGCATCCAGCGGCTTCCCGCGACCCTTACCAGTTCGTCGGTCCACCTTGTAGGGGGCCTGCCCTTAATACGTACTTAATACTTATGTCATAAAAACTGTAAAATTTCGATGTATGTAAGTTTGTACAGTAGCCACCACGTGCGGCTGGACATTTTGACCTTGAGAGCGCCCGTATTTCGTAGCGTTGGGGGTGAATTTCGTAGTGCGAGTGTCCCATCGCTTGTGCTAGCTTCTGTATCTAATTTACGTCCCCACCGAGAGGGGCTCGAGCCTACCCTGTATTTAGGATGATTGTGGTGGCCCTCTGGCTTTAGTTTCGATGGCTTAGTGGCGTTAGTGAGACAAGGTTCAAAAAACATTCTAGAAGTTTCAAGAAGTCTTTTTTGTTGAGACAGTTTTTCAAAAATATATTAGGCTCATATTAGGCTCATATTAGGCTCATGGTTATAGAACAAGCCCATTTCTTCCTATTGATATCGAATGAGAAATCGAATGTTCGGCGTCGATGGCCAAGTGGCCAGGACTGTTGACTTCCATTCGGAAGTTCGCGGTTCAAGCCTCGGCACGGCACGTACCAATGTGTTTTTCATTTTGAAACCCATATGTCCTACGTTTATCCGACGTTCTTGCTGTAAAGGAAAATATCGGTCACACTAATGAGAGCTCGTCAAAAAATTGATTTTCGTGCTCAACAAATATTTATAACTTAAACTTGGCATATTTCCAGTAACAGAAAAAATCACATGGTAAAAAAAAGGTTTTTCCCGTACCGGGAATCGAACCCGAGCCTCCTGGGTGAAAGCCAGGTATCCTAGCCACTAGACCATACGGGAGGTGAGTGTTAGTGTCAAAACGCCTTTTGATTAATTTCTGTGTGACTTTTTTTGTTTGTTTGAAACAGTTGGTCTTGTTCAAGCTGGCTCTTCAAATCTCTTTGGTCTTGTTGCTAGGCTAGTTATCATTAATTTTGTATTGACAATAAATACAGCACCTGTATAAATTAATTTGTATTGTGCTACTGAATATGTTTATTAGCCGAATTCAGATAAAATTTTGCATTACTGTAGTTTTAAAATAGTAAAAATAATTTTAGTTTGTGATGTAACTCACAATTTTAAATATGATTAATGAATAAAATTAATCAGATTGACTATTTCTATGATTAAATAATCGACGAAATTTATATACAGTAGCCAGCACATACGGCTGGACATAATGACCTTGAGAGTACCTTCATCCCGTAGTAATGGGGGCGAAACTCGTAGTGCAATTGTCCAGCCGCATGTGCTGGCTTCTGTACCTATATCATTTCAGAACGGCTGCGTCAAATTGAATAATTGGTTTCTTTGTGTTTGTTGTGATCGGTCAGAAAAAGTGTGAATAAATGGTAAAGGAAGCAAAGACGAAGGAATTATATATAAAAAAGTATGTTTCTTACTGTCAAAAAACTATAATTATGACGAACTTAATTTTTTTTAGTAAATATAATTTTATTACACTGTATTATAAAAAAGAGTTTCCCGTACCGGGAATCGAACCCGAGCCTCCTGGGTGAAAGCCAGGTATCCTAGCCACTAGACCATACGGGAGGTGTCAGATTCGCTAAAATTTGACTTCTTAATCATTGCCGCATTATTTTTAAAAGAATGACGCACGTATTTTATCAAGGTTATCAAGCTACAACAAAATAGGTAGATTTATTTTTACACAAACAAAGATATTATTTTCTGTAAGAAATAAAGATTTGTAGATTAAATGTATGGTACTGTCAAGTGCAAGTAATGGACATAAAAACGGTGCAAAGTTCAAAATTGTCAGCTTGGCGTGCTAATGACTGTAGTCACAATTTTAACTAGGCGGTAGGGCTTTCAATACTGAGATATTTTCTGGATAAATAAATAAATCCATGTATTTCAGACAATATTTACATAGAGGCCCATATCATAAGTACCTACTTCCTATCACAAATTACGTATAGCGGCGGCGGCGGCGCGCCGAGACAGATGGCCCACTCGGAACTAATGTACGCACACATTGATAGCACACGTTTACAGGCTTGCTCGGAACAGATCGGAACGTATTGTACGCAATGTGCTAAAAAAAATGGATAAGCATTCTTATTACTCTTGTAGTGCATTTGGCTGTTTAAACACAACACAAAATAGTGATATAACCTTTTTCAAGTTTCCAAATAATATTGAAAGGTAGGTAACTGTTTTCTCTTGTTATGTAATTATGTATCGGTGTAAATATAAAGCACCTAAACTGCTCTATTTCAGAATTTGTACAGTAGCAACCCTAGGCAGGTACAGTAGCAACCAAGTTTAGGTAGTAATTTTGAGAGCAGCCGGGAGTGGACCTTCTGGAAACTTTTTATTTTGTGTTCCTATCTTACAGACTATCATACATTATATATTTTATACTATATTTAAACATATCGGCGTGTGAGGTAGTGCGAGGTAGGTCGGCGGCCGGCGGGCAAGCCTCAAATTATGTAAATCGAAAGTCGTCTAAGGTCTGCTCACCCCAATTCAAGGTAGGCTCAAGCCCCTCACTGGGCTTTTAATAAAGCGAAAACAAAAGGAATCTCCGGATTTATGATGGTACATTTTTTAAGTAAAATATCAACCGCAATGGACACAATCGAACAAAATAATATTCTTAAAACACTTTTCCCGGAAAGTTTACAATCTACTAAAACGCCGTAATCAATTCAGGGTCCTAAGCAAACTCCTGTTAATGGGACCGTTGTCGCGACCCCCTCAAAGACCGAGAGCTGACCACCGGAACGGGTCTTCCAAAAAACATAATTAAAAATTATTTATTAGCTCTCGTCTCACACTAATGTACAAGTATAAACTCAATCATTTTAAGGAGGCGATGCGATACCAGTTTGAAAGAAAAATGAAAAAAAAATGAAAATGAAAACTGACAGGCAGGTAGGCTTGAACTGGCAGGTTTGCGTAATGTTTGCGCTGCTGTGGTGTCTTCTACTGTGAGATATCTTTTCATAATAAAACCGTGAAATTCAAGCGGTTGATCATCGTTGTTACAAATAATCCTTTTAAGTTTTACAATTATTTACATTCCTCAAAATGGAATCACTAATCATTACCATCATTAACAGCTCATAGAATTACTAATTAAATTACATAAATTTTTTTTATTGCTTGGACTTGTATATTTGTTTGAGACCAGTGCCGGTCTTGGTTTGAGCAAAGCCTCTTAACTTCTTATATGACATCATTAAGTGTTCTAAGGGTGCTTATAATGAATAAATACTTTTTGAATTTTGAATTTGGATATTGAATTTTTTTGAGTAAACATATAAGAAAAGAAACTGGAATAAATTGCGAGACTAAAACCAAATTCTATTCTATTTAGTACATTTTTCATACCAAAATATGAAGGTGTAGAGCCTACCAAAAAATATAGGTTATTTAATGTATACAAATTTTATAATATATTTTTTCTGATAGTCATCAAATGGTCACCGTCTCCTGGTCTACAATTCCTTACGCTCCGAGTCTACAATACCAGCGGAGACGCGGGCAGCATAAAAATTGCATTTATTATCAAACTCCACCCACTAGGTAAGCGGGTATAAAAGGGCAGAATAGTCGAGTTGGCAAGAAAAAATAGATAAGACAAGAAAGGTACGAATACATTTATTAATAGGCCTTAATCGACGACGCTGGCCCAATGCGGGTTAATCAATTTCACCCATAACCTTTGAATTACTTCGCAGGTGTGTGCAGGTTTCCTCACGATGTTTTCCTTCACCGTAAGAGCGTCGAATAAACGTAAATATATTCATAAATCGAAAACACACTGTTACATGCTGAGGTTTGAACACGCGAACTTCCGAACGGAAATCAACAACCTTAGCCTATTGGTCACACAAAAATAAATATAAAATCAAAAAAATATGTTACATAAAACATAATAGCTTACTAAGTCATGTAGATACAAGTAAATAATACAACAAATTAGGAAATGGTGGTTGGGCTTTTTTAATACCTCGAAGCCTTTATAAGATATAAAAAAACACGACCAAATATAATAGAACTGCTTAGTTCGTGAACGCTAACTAGCAAGACAATTTTAGTTGAATAGAAATCACAAAACATTGTGTGTCCTATGTAACATTTCTTTCATCCCCTCAATTGGTCAAAGAAGTCAAAGTACCACTTTCCAACCAAAAAAGCAAAATAATTTCAACCGTTAATTAACCGAAAACGTGATCCATCATTTTGTTTACTTTTGGGACAAAATGAATCTTAAAAGGAGCAAAAATATAGATTACTCTCCATCGGACAAAAGGCGTTTCGTAACACCAATAGGAAAATCCAAATAATATCTCCCTTAGTCCCTTTTAGAAGATTAGTGATGTAAAATAAAAAGTTTATCGACTCTAATTTATAGATAGAAAGAAAGATCGTAGGAAAATACTTAAAAAGATCTAGTAAGGCTGGTACTGGATATTTTTGGAGATTATTAAAAATATCTTTAAAGGATATTTAACTTGGTTGGTTATTTTTCCCGCGTATTTTTGTCTAGCGTAGGACATTTTCTGGTTGAAATCATAGTAATATTATAAGAGTACATGTTTGTAACGAATAAACTCAAAAACTACTGTGCCGATTTCAAAAATGTTTTCACCATTAGAAAGCTATATTCACCCTGAGTAACATAGGCTACCTTTTACCGCGGGAAAATGCCTCATTCCCACGGGAAAAACTGTTAACGTGGGCGGAGCCGCGACTGAAAGCTAGTAGTGAAATAAATAATAATAATTTTATTTTATCCACACTTGCAATTTGCATTTGAAGGATGTTAAAAATTTAAAGAAGATTTGAAAATGCGTTTGTTTTTTGCAAACTTCTGTAACTGGTTGTTAGTCTCAAAATACACTATTGGTAACAATAAAATTAGGATCATATACCTGAAAGACTTGCCAACTGAAAAACCCAGCTCGTTGAAACAATTTGTACTAATTAAGACTTTTACCTACATGATATACCTGAAAGACTTGCCAACTGAAAAACCCAGCTCGTTGAAACAATTTGTACTAATTAAGACTTTCACCTACATGAAAGTAAAATACTCCATCAAGTTATTTTAGGTCAGGAGTTACTCTACATGATAAAATAAATAAATGTGAATGAAGCTAAAGAAGTATATCTGTATTATAGCAAGTGGACGAAAACTGTTATTGCCCACACCTCTGGTAGAGGCGTTTATTGTATAAGTATATATTTTTATTTTCAAATTCCAATTATTCAAACTCACAAACTTTTTAAAACACAACAACGAGTTAAAAAGGTTTGATAAACCTTGACTGGCTTACATTAATGAACAAATACGAATATCAATAAAAAAAATGGTTTCCCAAACCTTTAAATATGAATACATTCGTTGCTCTACATTGTATAAAAAAATGTACGTCGTTTCAATAGATATCGATATTTATGAAGACAGACGTCCCATCCCTAAACCGCAGTGCCGTTTTAATGGCCGATCGTTCTCTCGATCGCCCTTCATTTCCTTGTTTGAACGAGCTCATTTACTTCATCCTTAAATGACCAAGATTTCAACTCTAGATGCCTATTTCTTCCATACATTTTTTCACTTAATTTGATTTTATCGATAGGAAGTGCTGGGCGTGATTAGAGCTGAGAAAACTATTATAGAGTACGGTTTCTGTACATATTTTTACTTTTAGATAATAATTCGGTTCAGTACAAAAATAAGTACATTAGCCAACCCTACATTTAGATTCACAAAACATTAACACAATCAAATTATCTCATGCTTGTTAAATATACATATATTATTTTTGTATATGATAAATAATGCAGATTTACTATTTTATCTGTGTGACAAAAATATTCCATCAAGCTCAGTGGCATAAACAGATATCTCACTCACTTTTAACCAGGGATCGAAACCGGTTTTGAAATCCCTGTTAATATCGTCCGAAAAGCAGATATAATTCTGTTCCCCAATTAACCGGCAATAGAATCAGATGGAACTTAATGAAACAAACCAAAAATATCCCGGTTACCCGGTTTTTAATAAAGAACGGAATGAAACCGGTTTCAATCGGTTTTGTAATTATTAAAGTAATTGTTTTTGCGGCAGGCGAAGGCGAGGGCTGCCGGTTGCTTTGCATATTATTTTCCCCCAGGACTAAACCTACCCTTAGTGATCTTAGTTAGAGCTATAGTCGGATAGGGTTTGAACTAGCGTGATTTAACAAGTGTAAGAAAAACCGGTTCCGATCCCTGCTTTTAACTGTCAAAAAGCTACGAGGAACCCGCCATATTGAAATATCCTCCAATAGGATGATAGTAGCAAAACTCTCTCATGCTAGTCCGATAGGGCTACTATTGAAATGCAAGAGAAAAAGTGTCGAAAAACGATAAAGTGACAGAACTAATATGACTTTTACATCACTTTGCCGTTACGTAGTGAGCTTTCAAACGGCTAAATACTTATTTACCCAAATATATGCTTTTTTAAGACAAATATTATAAGGCTTCCTATTTTACATAGAAATGTCGTGGGAATCTTCTCTAAACCAAACTTACGAGCAGTCCTGATACTCTGCGGCAAATGTAGACTATATGTAACCTTATCTAAGATCAAAATGGTTTTGCAGATGACTTTCGCAGTCAATAATGGCTGAAGACAGTTTCAAATCTATATCAAGTTTGTATTTGCGTGCGAAATGTGAAGTGTTTGCCTTACAGCCTTGACATTAAAGTTGAAAATGTAGAAAACAAAATTCACGAGAGTCAGATGTCTGTGCCTGGTGTGAAGATGTGCTGTGTGGTTCAACTACAAGCGATATCATATTAAATAGAATATACTTAATTACACACCAGGAATAACAAAAAATACAGTTCACAATGGTAAACGTGTACAAATAGGCGGCATTATTGCTAAAGTAACAGTTTCTACCAGGCAAGCTTTTTATAAGCTATATCATATTATCAATGATTTCTCTGTTGTTTGTGTAAAAAGTGCAAAGAACATTCATTTCCAAATGTCTACATAAAAAGCTTTGAAAACTAATATTTTTTGTCTTCATCAGCCAATAACTTTCCACTGCTCAACTCTTTTGAAGGAGGGTTTTGCCATATTTATCACTTTTGGTAGGTGGGTTCAGTAGAAATCGTTTGTTGTTTTGTTATTCTAGTGAACTAAACAATGCTACCCATTATGGGTTAGGGCACTTTAACTTGCATCGGACCATTTCTAAATCAAAAACCTTAGCTGATGAATAAAAAAAAATCTATTATTATTCAATTAACACTCCTCGCCGCTGCAACTGGCGCCACACCTTTAAGCGTTCGTCGGTAAATGACGCCATCTAGCGGCGGAAATTATCAGCTATGCGGCAAATGGCCCCCGATACTGCTTATCTGTTTGCGGGCTGCGTATGGAAAATCACTTTGGAAGTCAATCGGGTGAGACAAGGTTCGAAAAACACTCTCGAAGTTTCGAGAAGTCTTTTATTAGTTTTTTAAATTCTATTGGGCTCATGGTTATAGAATAAGCGTCTTCCTATCGATATCGCATGAGCTCAGGCCAGCTCAGCTTTCGAAAATCGAATGTTCGGCGTCGATGGTCAAGTGGCTAGGGCTGTTGACTTCCATTCAAAAGTTCGCAGGTTTAAGCCTCGGCACGTACCAATGTGTTTTTGATTTTTGAATGTACGTTTATTCGACGCTCTTACGATGAAGTAAAACATCGAAAGGAAACCTGCACACACCTGCGAAGTAATCCAAAGTTTGTGTGTGAAGTTATCTAACCCGCAATGGGCCTACGGCTGATAGGCCTACTATGTAAGTAGCGACAGGCTCCAGAAGCTGTCAAACGCGACATATTGACAGAACTACTATGGCTCTAATGTCACTTTGTCGCGTTTGACAGCTTCTCGAGCCTGTCGCTACCTACATAGTAGGCCTACTGATTCCAGCTAAAATTAGTTTTACCTTCATAGATACGTACATTGGATTTAATACTTACTGTTTTAATAGTTTACTATCCATAGGCGTACAGTCTGGTACACAACAGTGTAAAATTAATTTAAAACGTTTTATTAATTAATAATTCAGCTTCATTTGCAAACTCCAGCAGTGTGTTCTTACCTAATTAAGGAAAGTGCTCCATCATCATAATTTTTAAGTTTGTGCACTGAAGATTAATTGAATTGTTTTAAATTAATAAAGAAGAAAGTATTAAAAATTGTTATGGATTACTCTTAATGAAAACACTATAATTAATATATATTTTTTACGATTAGGTACTCCTTAATCTGACCTGGAAAGTAAATTTGTTTTATTTTGGTCACAAAAAGCTTACGAAAATTATAAAAATTTAATACAACAAAGAAGATTGTTAAGTAATTTTCAAATTGCTATAGAAAAGAAAATACATTTCTTTATGTACCTACTTAATTCGTCGTGAGGAAACCTACACACACCTGCGAAGTCAATCAAAGGTTGCGTGTGAAGTTGACCAATCCGCACTGGACTACCGTGGTCGACTAAGGCCTATTCACCCTAATATCAGGGTAGGCTCGAGCCCCTCGGTGGGGACGTATATCATAATAACCTACTTAATTTCTTATCTTATTCTCACTCAGCCAGTACAAGGATTGACAAATTGTATATCTAAGATGCAAAAATATTCCACCTGTATGACCTTTGAAAGGAAGACTTTGCCCCAATCCCCACATTGGACAAATGCATTGGGAACTGCAGTTGTTGTGTCTATAGTGTGTCTCTGAGCTAAATAAATGATTAAGAATTAACTTTGGTAAATGCTACTTTTAGATGCCTCGTTAGACGGGTTTTCTACACCATTCCGAAAACCTATTTATAGAACGACTTTTCCCGGATGACAGTTAACCGACGGATTAAATTATCGATCGTTTCTTTCTTCAACGTTCATTTATTCGATAGTTCGTTTCACCTATGATCCAAGAAAACAAGGTATTGCAATTAGACCACGTGACTGACACGAGCCTACGTCATTTTGCGCTGTTCATCCTTGTCTATTACACGCATTCGACAAGGATGAATAGGCAAAATGACGTAGAAATGACGTAGGCTCGCTCGTGTCAGTCACGTGGTCTAATTGCAAGACCTTGTTTTCTTGGACAATGGTTTCACCGAAATTTTTCTTATCAAAGCTACAGAAAGACTCATTTTCAATTCTAAGTAGCGAACAACACGATAATCAACTCTATCTTCCTTCTAATAAACCACTAAATTAATCCCGCTAAACTGGCAACAATAACAAAATGGAGTAATAGCATGGATATGCACCCGTTATATTAGCGGGCACTCGTTTGACGGCGCCACGTGAATTATGACGTGTCAACCAAATGAAGCGATTAGACACTGGGGATTTCGCGTTCCGAAGCGTTTATTGCCGCGGACGGATTATCTTGATACTTGCGCGCGTTTGACGAGATATCAGTGAGATATTTAGCGCCTTTTGAGTGAGATGTATTGGTAAAATATCGTCGTCGTTTCAAACCTTATCAACTGTCGTGAATTTTTTCCATCTTATCTGCGGGGTACTGTGGAAAAGCGTATTTCCCTTTTTTGCACAGTTCTTTCATAGATTTCATTTTGGTTATGTTAAGACACACACACACGCATACAATTATAGGCAGTGGGTCCAGTGAAACAAAAGACGGGCGTGGACGCGATGAACGCTTGTGTGGGGGGTGTATAAGGTTAGCCCTCGCACATGGCTATGTTTTAGTGCGATTTTTCCTAACAGAAGAAGAAGAATCAATTCAGTCAAATATAAACACTACATTATACAGTCTTCTTTCGTTATCGTGAAGGTTTCGAGATTAACCTACCACACAAATCTGGTGTCAAAATTATAGAGCCACCTCAGGCTTCTGACATGGCTCGAATAACAACAACTAAGTCTAAGTAGTAACCGGGACCAAAGGCTTTACGTGCCTTCCGAAGCACGTAATCACCTTTCTTTTCGGACAATTGAGTGATTCAGCCTGCAATGTCTATCCAAACTGGGGAAAGTCTCATGAAGTAATATTTGTTCAACGAGTACCCCACCGGAATTCGAAGCCGGAATCTCCGTAACGTCAGGCGAGGCGAGTTACATGCTCAGCAATTTTAGAGTTAGAGGTAGTTTATTCTGATTGGGATTAATATCAAAAGAATGAAAAGTACACAAAAGTATCAAAATCATAGTCCAGCGCTATGCATCCGGCCCAGCAAGCTTGCACTGGGCCGCATTCGCCGTAACACTGCAGACGTCCTTCTGGAATTAATTACGTCTGCGTTTGATGTTTATTGATGACGTCATACGGAACGTCCACTAGGGCTGCCTGTGACGCGTCCACTGATTCGTGACGTCACTGCATGCGGGCCAGCTGTGTGCCGCTGACAGTTACGATTTGACGTAAAGATCGGCTAATGTGGGGCAGTAGAGTGTGGTAAGGGTAGGTTTACAAGTGATGATTTTTACCCTTTGATCAACGCAGGAATTCGGAAGTAGATAGACAGATAGACAAAAGTATATGATAGACAGATATATGAAACGCTTGTTCCATTACATAAACACACAAGTTTATGTAAAAAGAATGATAGCTGGATATGAATACATAACACTAAATTAAAAAAATTAGTAACCCCCGATGCAAAATCGTTACTTGATCCTTTCAACAACTAGAAAAGAGCTGATAATATTCAAATGGCGGAAGATATTTGTTTGGATCATAGGTAGCTAAGAACACTCTCGATTGAGACACCTTGCAAACAAAAAAAACTACTCCAAAATCAGCGCATCCGTTTAGGACCTACGATGCCACAGACAGACAGACAGACACACGTCAAACTTATAACACCCTTCTTTTATTCCGGGGGTTAAAAAAATATTAAACTAAAATCGACACTCACTCATATCCCTCATCATCACCTCTCTTCTTTTTTTTATTCTTACAATCATATTTCAAAATATGTTTTTTTTATATTAGGTAATAATATTTTCGGCAAAATTCGGCTTTGCAAGTCACATCAGGGCCCACAACAACAGCAACAACCCTACATAGGCATTCTGGAGTCGCCGTCACCGGATACGGTGTGGAGGACATGATGATGAATAATATTTTTCTCATTTTCTCACTCTCATTTTTCATTCTGTTTTTTCATTTTGTAGTACTACATTAACTTTTAAAAAATGAACGAACTGGCAAGTTTGAATACAGAACTCAGTAAAGGCTTTGATAAGCTATTCCATTTATAAACACACATTTGGGAGTCATTAGTAACACAAGTGAAGCTGATAATTACTCGAACTGCTACAGAATACTCTGATTTCGACGCGTTTATCCCAAGGTATAATCTAGTTGTGGCTAGTGTTAGAATAATGTACTAACTATTATGGATTTAACGGAAGTGTTATACTCGTAATGTAAACAAACCTTTAACCAAATTAATTAAATTATCTCTTTAACAAGCTTTTAGCCCCGCAACTCCGATCATGGGAAAAAACTTTTGTTACTGGACTCTTTCTTCTAGTCCATCGAAAACCAACATGACAATACATAACCACGTCAAAACAATAATAAACATTGTAAAATGAATGTAAACAATACCTACGTCATCAGAAGCAAAGCAACCAATAATTAGAAACCGAGGCCTGAAACGCGCTATCAGAGTTTTCGCAAAACTTTGAATAAATACAAGTTCTAACGAAGTGCAGTTGGAAAGCAGTCTCCGGGCTCATCACCATGCCCCACGGAAGATCCTCCCTTTTCCTGCACAACTTTATTTTTTGTTGTCTTATTTTCTATCCTGCTCTAACAGTTCTTTTTACCTCCCTATACCCATCAATTATTCTATCAATGTCTCTTTCTACCTTCTTACAGAAATAACATGTTGTTCAATACTCTCGTAACCGTAGTTACGTTACGAGTAGCGCGGTGTAACTGCAGGCGTAAACGTGGATGTAAAGTTACGTACTCGCACGCCTCTGCTCGTAACTCTACGTATGTTCCGCGGAGATAACGAGGATAAACAGACTATTAATTGGGACTCAGCGATAGGGCAGTTCGGTGAACTGTTGATTCTGAATTTTAGGACAATTTAAAAATGGGTTACCACAAACAACAAAGATCTAATGACTTTGAATTCAGAGCGTCCGTGGCCCAGTGGCTAGGGTTGTCTTCCATCCGGAAGGCGCGAATTCAATAATGTGTTACGTACGATTTTCGAATTCATCACATCATAAGAATGCCATAAGAATACCTGCACATATCTGCAAAATAAACTAAAGTTTTGTATGAAGCAGGGTTATTGCGAATGCCGAATTTTTCACACCCGTTGATGTGAATGGGGATGCGGAGTTTTAAAGGTTCAAATCCGCCGATGCGGATGTGTAAAAATATATGAATGAAGAAATTGTAACAATGATAAAGGAATTATTAACATTTTTACAAATGAAAATTTGTATTAGTAAAATGCTCCTATTTTTGTAACTTCATATACAAATTTTCATTTCAGTATTAGTTTTCATACAAGTATCTCTTGGCCACCGACCGCCACGCTCTCGACGCTTTAGTCAATTCTAAAGCAGGAACAGTAAATATTTAGTTCTGCATAAAGATTGATTGTTTGCTTGCCATTCTTGCCGGCAGTGTGTATCGCACATGTAACTAACCCAGCAGCTGTAGCAGCATATTCATTAGCATAATAAATTAGCAACCTACAGGAATGTAAGGTAATGTAAGGCGCCTTAATGTGGGCTCACTCGCACCCCAGTGCGGATCCCATCTTGTTATTTTAACGGGTTCATATTTGCTTGAGGAGTCAGAAGTTCAACGGTTAGGGAGCTGTCTTTTATGCGAAAAAATTCGAACTTCGATTTTCTACGCAACAATGTCAGCGTAGGTGGCATGGTACTATTATCGCAATTCCGATAGGGGTTGATTCAATCCCCGTACAATTTTAGAAGCTATTACTTTTAAGAAATAATTCCCTAAGAAGTGTATTTTAATAATTAATATACATTTTTCCATATATGGCTTACTTTTATTTTATCGACGCACTAAGTTTAAAATTTATTTTGCGACACCTCGTATATGTCACCGTAGAATTGTAGATACGGTTTCACTTCGATAGATTACAATCTACCGAATAATAAAATACGTTAAATTGTAAGCAGTACGTTGAGGTTCACAATCTTTCAACAGTTCACAATCTCGCGAGATAGATTATAACCTAACGGTATTTACAATTTTACGGTGACATATATTTTTCTTTCGATGCTTTTACAATAACAATAAAGAGACCGTTTATTAATTTGCCAACAAATACGAAAATGAATCACCATTTTCCTTTTGTTTTTCGATTTAAGATCACAACTATCTAGAAGAAAGTTTAATTTGAGCAATGCTATCGGCAAAGTGAACACTTTTACAAATAACTGCCTTCTATATTCCATCTGCATTTCCCTTATATAATAAATATATAAAAACATCACACGCAATTGTATAATATTCTACATAAGCACCTTAGCACCTAACCGTTTCTCACTTAACCGCAGTTAAACCAGTCCATCTTCCTGCAAATGGACAGTCCGATTGAGAAGACGGATTTACCGGTTCTCACCGATCACTCATCCGGTTTTACGGTTTAACCGGAAACCTACGGACACAGGTTTGAAATACGAATCGCTGATAAGATTCTATTTGTGTTGAAATACAAAATCACCATTTTTAATTGAAGTACGGGCTTAGTCAACATCATAAAAGGAAAAATAGAAAGCAGATAAAATAAAAAGATAATTTAAAAAATATATAAAACCGCCTTCAAGGTTTTATATATTTTTTAAAAAGTTAAAATTAATATATAAATCTAGCCGAAAGCATAGAAATTTAATATGGCTATTAATATTCCTTATTTACATAAATTGTAACATCATATAAACATGTGTAGACATTGTTATACACTTCACCTTGAAGTCGGTGCCAGTTGAGGCTAGCTACCTATTTAATCGGAACCACATCTGATCTGAAAAGCTCAGATCGTTGAATATAAAATATTAAAAGACGCGGTCAGAGTACTAGGTACTGAGCCCACTATAGATGCCTGCTAGCAGTAGAAGTCTTTTGGTCGAAATTATGGTGATTATATTAGCTGGCACCGACTCCAAGATGAAGTGTATAACAATGTCTACACATGTTTATATGATGTTACAATTTATGTAAATAAGGAATATTAATAGCCATATTAAATTTCTATGCTTTCGGCTAGATTTATATATTATTTTTAACTTTTTAGTGTAGGTTAGGACCTTGAAGGCGGTTTTATATATTTTTTAAATTATCTTTTTATTTTACCCTTTTTAGTGAAAATTTACCATGACAAGTTACTCACACAAAACATTAATTTGTTTTGTTTAGTACATAATTATATGCGGATTTCCTCACTATGTTTCCTTTACAGTCTTACGTTTGAATTTTAAATTCTAAAACATTGCTATACTTGATTGGACTGTAACCTAAGTTTTCCGAATGGCGAACAACTGAAAAAAGCACTACGATACCGTAGACGCCAGCCTGTTTAGTTCACGGTAAAATTCTTAAGTTGTTGTCTTCACTTGGGGTTTTCAAATCTTTAATCTATGACTAGTTTACAGAATATATGAACCAAAACCGCATATTACTTGTTGTTTCAATTATAACAAAAGCAACGCAATGAGTGTGCTGTTGTTTATTGAAGAGTTTTCGTTTTGGTCTTCTACTCCGCCATCAGATATAATCAAAATTTATATGAAACCATTTTGAGTACAAGTTCTATCTATAAAACAAAAAAATGTTGAAATCGACTGATAAGAAGCCGAGATATTGCCAAAACAATTTACCGATCGGGTATAACGGCATCGTCAATTGAGGAGTTATTTCCTCATATCTTCAAATTTAATCATCCGATCTTAGCGAAATTTTTATGGGACCACCCTGCAAGCAAACCTAGTCGATTAAAAAAAGAATTTTGAAAATCGGTTCACAATTGACGGAGATATCTTATAACAAACACACAAAAAAAAAAAAACATACGCGTTGAATTGAGAACCTCCTCCTTTTTTGAAGTCGGTTAAAAAAGGGGAAGAGCCTGAATAACTTATTTTAAGTTAGTGCGGGATAATAACGCATCTTAAACAAAAATGTGAATCTGTTTCAATTTTACCAAATGGTAAAGGTAATGGTAATTATATCTGATGGCGGAGTAGAAGACTAAAACCATGAAGGAAGAAAATATTTTACGCGCCCGCCCATATGGAGTAGTAATCATGCCTACGTTAGAAAAAGATAGATACATTCATGTTATGACATGCCCAACTAAAAACAAAATATCAATAAAGTACGACATTTATTTGTCTTTATTTGGCATGTAAAAAACAATAAACTTAATGGTTACTGAATTTGAAAATAGTGATGTGATGTGATATGAAGCGTAACGTATATTTATCGATTATTTTCGTACATTTTATCACATGACTTATTTATCGAACTTCTCATATACAATGTTGATCAACTTGCAACTTGCAATAATATTGGGAATTGCTTACTTCTTTGGGCATTTAGTATTTTGTCTTTTTGCTTTTCCATACATATATTAGGTATATCTTTTATTTCCTAGAGAGCAGCGAACTACCTAGAGAGGCATGAGGATAGACAAATAAAAATACAGTCAAAACCGTGTCAGTAATGTAGAGTTCTTTTTTTTTCATAATTTGGTGGGAAACCTGAAAGCTTTTACCATTCGATACAAAAGTTAGAGTGTAACATAATAAAATCAAGTGTGTTATTTAGCTTTTTTTTGTATTATTTATTGTGTATATTTGTATTGCATTGTTTATTTAATTCGTTATTATTTATAGCCGCTTAAATAAGCATCGACCAAACTCTTCTGGCGGGTGTCTTACTGTGAGAATGGACAACTAACGACAACCCGCCTTCTAACCGTAAAGATTTTTCCAAAAGCCTCCTGAAGAAACCTTAGTTCAGCAGCGGGACTGTTTCAGGCTGTTTGTTTCCATCACTGCTTGGCAATTGAAATGGGGTTCACAGTGGTTGTAGGTTACACGCCGGGAACTATACATTCGTCAATTTTATTTAAATATAAGCAAGCAAGCAAACGCGCAGTGGACGGATGTTAGGTTGTTTATTATCACATCCCACAACCCTTACGCTAGCGAGGCGCAATTGTTTTTGGTAAGTCGCCGGGAACCACAAGGCGGCGTCCATCATACCTTATTAGGTACCGGAGTAGTCAATAGCAACAACTGCGATCCCTGATCCGTCAACTAAGCAGTATACTATCAGAAGTGTTGCTTAATACCCGCGTAAAAATTTTTCTTCCTTCATGATTAAAACGAAAACTCTTCAATAAACAACAGCACACTCATTGCGTTGCTTTTGTTATAATTGAAATAACAAGAAATATGCGGTTTTGGTTCATATATTCTGTAAACTAGATTAAAGATTTGAAAACCCCAAGTGAAGATAACAACTTAAGAATTTTTCCGTGGACTCAACGGGCGAGCGTCGTCGTCGGTATCGTAGTGGTTTGGTCAGATGTTCGCCATTCGGAAAACTTAGGTTAAAGTCCAATCAAGTATAGCAATGATTTAGAATTTAAAAATCAAACGTAATACTGTCAAGGAAACATAGTGAGAAAATCTGCATTTATGTACTAAACAAACAAAACAAATTAAAGTTTTGTGAGTACCTAACTTGTCATGGTAAATTTCCACTAAAAAGGGTAAAATAAAAAGATAATTAAAAAAATATATAAAACCGCCTTCAACGTCCTAACCTACACTAAAAAGTTACAAATAAAATATAAATCTAGCTGAAAGCATAGCAATTTAATATGGCTATTAATATTCCTTATTTACATAAATTGTAACATCATATAAACATGTGTAGAAATTGTTATACACTTTATCTTGGAGTCGGTGCCAGCTAATCACCATCATTTCGACCAAAAGACTTCTACTGCTAGCAGTCATCTAAAGTGGGCTCAGTACCTAGTACTCTGACCGCGTTCTTTAAATTTTTTATAATCAACGATCTGAACTTTGTTCCGATTAAATAGCTAGCCTCAACTGGCACCGACTCCAAGGTGAAGAGTATAACAATTTCTACACATGTTTATATGATGTTACAATTTATGTAAATAAGGAATATTAATAGCCATATTAAATTGCTATGCTTTCAGCTAGATTTATATTTTATTTGTAACTTTTTAGTGTAGGTTAGGACGTTGAAGGCGGTTTTATATATTTTTTTAATTATCTTTTTATATTTTATCATGTTTATAATTTATTTATTAAGGAAATCAAACAGCTTAAAATAGTACCTACATGATTACCAACAGTAAAATAGGTAGTGCATGAGCCAGTAAAGTTTTCAAACATTCATAATTAAACACACACACACACACACACACACACACACACACATATATATTATATACATACAGACATATTATTTTCTTCTAACAAAGAGTTCCTAATTAAATAAATATGTGGAGGCATTTCACACACGAACATCTGACCTCAAACTAGGCAGAGCGTGTACTGCTCATTTGTACATAATATACATACATACATATATATATATGTTACCGGAAATGTATGAAATCCAGGAATTGTATACAATTCCTAGGAAATGTATACAATGCCGGAGCTCTTTAGGAAATGTGTGAAATAATATTTTAAAGAATATTTAATACACACATTTCCTAGGAATTGTATAAAATTCCGAACTTGTATTAGGAAATGTGTAAAAAAAATGTTTTCTGTGAATAAAATGAACAAAACCCGCTGTTAAACTAAGAATCAGACTTATTTGTGAATAAAATAAATGAAACACATTATTAAACTTACAGTCAGAATGATTTTCAAGGTTCTCGTTAGACAATGCAACAATCACATCGCAAAATATAAAATATTTGTAGTTTGGCGGCGCAGAATATCGGGCGGGGAAGTCGTTTTGGTGCGGGGAGTTAAAAAGTCCTCCTATACGAGTAGTACAATTCTATACTACTGTGGCAATACCTTCCTCTCGCTTCACTATCCCCGCTCATACAGTGATATCTTGAATGTATTACATTTCCGACTGCTATTTAGGAAATGTATACATTTCCTAGGAAATGTGTGTAATATAATTTATTTCACACATTTCCGGGCGATTTTAGGAATTGTATACATTTCCTAGGAATTGTATACAATGACGGATTTCATACATTTCCGTTAACATATATAAATAAATATACAAGATCTAGACAAAAGGTAAACACAAGTGCTCATCGAACAAATGTTTACCCTGAGCAGAGTTCAAATCCCAACCTCGTCCTTCAATTATTAAAACATCTTTATAACAAGGACAAAGTCTGACTTCTTTTTCTTCAGTTTGTATCATAATTTTTCTCTTCGGCATTAGCAAAGTAAACAAATATAGTCCTTAATGCTTCTAAATAAGGTACACCATAGCCTGCGGTACCGATCTTCCGCGGGCTGCACCGACTTCATCGGATCCCTTTCTGCAGCTGAGCCTTGAATACTCAATCTGCTGATACCAGATTCACTTGGGGCGCGGTACAAGGGTTGAGTGAAATGCTTCTTTAAAATTTACTGTTAAGCCGTAAGTCGCACGCGAGCCATTCATTTCAGTCGAAAGACGTCCAATGCTGGAAAAAGGCCGCACCTAAAAGTCTTGTGCATTAGACGGCTCTATAAATCAGGGTTGTGAGTTTGTAAGGTAGGTTAACCTTGAAACCGACACGATAAACAAGTAAGAAAATAAAATCAAAATATATTTTTTAAATGAGTGTGTACTCGTATTGTACAAATACATCTTTCAAAAGTAAATAAAATGACGATAAAGTTTTATGTTTAAATAACATTCAACGTGATTTGCAGCATTTAATACTCCTCAAGTTTTTGCGGATATTTTTTTCTTATGAGACAAAAAAAACTACCAGTCTTCAGTACATTTTATTGGTACATCTTTTAGATTGTGCAGCCACGAGCAGATATAACAATTAAATAACAATAAGGTATCGTCTATACATATACTACGAATATTTGGATCTTTGAGGCAAAATTTTGCCAAAGAAATAAAAATAGCCACAGCACAGGATATACCTAATGTGGGATCCAAAGGCAATTTTTTTACTTGTAGCTTTTTTTTTTTTTTTTTTTTTTTTTTTTTTGAATTGACCTATGCTTGTGTCGAAAAGGTACGACAAATCAAGCTTCACCGGACTGGGTTACTTGTAGCACCTTGTAGTGTGTTTTATAGAAATAAACTTATTCGTATTTGTAATTTTCATAATTTAATTTTTGACACCTTGTAGGACTATAACCAAATCGCTGCATCTGTTCAATCGCGCCAGGCAGCTTATTTCAATCCAGGCTTAGTTCCGCCGCCACTGATACGAGCGCTTAACGCATCGCACATTTGGAATTGAACAACTTTTGATATACGAGTAGCTCGCACGAAAGCGGTTTACCTATTCTGACCGATTATTTAAGTTAAGCTACTAAACTATATATGTATAAATATTTATGACCAGCTGTCCGCCCGCGGCTACGCCCGCGTTGTTTTTTGACTTTTCCGTTCACAGTTTTCTGCAGGAATGAGATATTTTCCCGTGGTAAAAAGTATTGAAAATGTTGAATGGGATATAAGGTACCACCATACAAAATTTCATTTAAATCGGGCTAGTAGTTTCAGAGATTAGCCCGTACAAACAGATAAACAGAGAAACGAAAAAAATAAAAATATCTGGATAATAATAATATGTTCTATGTCACTTCTTACATCCCCTGACTCGGTTTTAAGCATTTTTTTCTATGTACAGATTTTCCAACTTTTAGATTTATTTTCAATTTTTTTTGTTTCTCTGTTTGTCTGTTTGTACGGGCTAATCTCCGAAACTACTAGACCGATTAAAATGAAATTTTGTATGGTGGTACCTTATATCCCCTGCCAAAATGTTCATTTCAAAGTTTTGGCCAGGATTGAGACCTAAGTTTTGTAGGTACCTGTAGACGCAGGTTCAGGTCTTACTTTGTACTTTTGTATTTTTTTTATGTAGGTACCTTTATTTCTAAGAACAATAGGGTAATGGAAGAAAAATAAAAACAGGTTTGGTCGCAGTTTATTTTTTTATTATAAAAACGTTAAAATAATGGAACAAAACATTTTGAGTTTTCTGTAGGTTACATCCAAACTTCGTTATATGGTAAAGCGGTTATTTTGGTAAAGTAGACTTTATGTACCAAAGGGTTCAGATTTTCTTCGTGTTGGCTATTCTGGATATAATTAATTACTTTTCGAACAATCTTCATTTTATGGTTCATTTGTGATTGAAGTTTTCCCATTTATGTACAAAAATAAATAAAAATATACGGGTTATATTCTATTGAATCGGTTCGCAAACAAAATAACTGATAAAGGTGGTATTCATAGATAAAATCCGTAGATAAGATACACTGCCTGTATCTCGGTATTACTAATATTACAGCAATAATACTGATTATAGATATAGGTACAAATATCTATGACTAATAAAAAAATGTTTTTTAACGAAAAAGGACACCCACCACATACCCTTGGAGTTACAAATCTTATAAAATGGTTATAAAATTTTAACATCCAAACTAGCAGCCTATAAAAAATTAAATAAAATTTTCCATATTCTGCCCTTAGCTAGGCGAAAGGTATTTAAAGTAATGTCTAAATACATTTCGCCAAAGCAGTCCTAATTCGTCAAAAAGAAACATAACAATACAAAAAAAATCAAATAACATTTTTTGGTTGTAATACCGAAAAATACCGCCCTAATACTAAAAATAAAATATCGAACCACGTGCAAAATAATTATAGTGATCAACACTAATAATTATTTTCATGAAAATTTTACATAGATAGTAAAAAAATAAAAATCTGATAAATAAAGATGTCAGAAGATATACAAGTAAATTTACACAGATCTACACCTGGGAGCTTCAACCACAATTCTTTGGACTAGAACAGTCTCGTCACTCCCGTGACCTGATGGTCCATCCTTATTCATTCCTCGCCTCTCCTTCGACCTTCCTCTGCATCCTTTGGGTCCCTTCCTGCAAGGTCCACCTCTGCACGGTGATCTTCCTCTTCCACGCTTCCCTGGTCTTTCTTCCTCAGAATCAGAGTTGTCGCTTCGGCAGCAACCTGGTCTTCCATAAGGCATGGGTCTGCACCAAGGGCCGAAGAAGCGTGATCTTTCCCAGGGACCGAACCCTGGTGGGCCAAAAGATCTTGGGCAGCCATGGCAAGGTCCTCTCTGACGGTCTTCGTGATTGCCTGGGCCTCGAATGAAAGAGTTAGGAGGATATCCATAGCAAGGCGGGCCATGTCTTCCCTCATGATTTGGTTCTTTTGGTCCATGGCAAAAGGGAGGAGGGCCTTGAGGTTCGCCTCTACACCCTCCTTCATGATGACGTTTGTGATGATGACGGCCTTCATGATGATGATGCCCATGCTCCTCTCCAGACTCATTGGAATACCGATGAGGTCCACAGTGTTCAGAAGACTTAGGAGGACATCCATAGCAAGGTGGCCCACGTCTTCCCTCATGATTTGGTTCTTTTGGTCCATGGCAAAATGGGGGAGGAGGGCCTTGAGGTTCGCCTCTACACCCTCCTTCATGATGACGTTTGTGATGATGACGGCCTTCATGATGATCGGGTTCGCCATGATGACGATGATGCCCATGCTCCTCTCCAGACTCATTGTAATACCGATGAGGTCCACGGTGTTCAGAAGCCCAGTGATCGTGGTGTCCGAAAGCTGGTGGAGGAGGTCCGTGTCTTCCAAATCCAGGTCCAAATCCCGATCCAAAACCAGGCCCTCCAAAAGGTCCACAGCCAAAATGCGGCCCAAATCGTGACATTTCGTAAAAGTCGTACTCAGTGTGTCCTCGCATTTTTCAGAAAAAAATACTGCACAATTATTTTTTCGTAATAAGTGTAACCGACACGAAAGCGTCGCTTCGACTGATAACAGCGAAACAAAATACGTCAGTTTTTATACTCTTGAAATAAATAATGACGTCACGTGGTGTAATCTATTAAAAACGTAAACAGTTTCTAGTATCAGGGTGACTCATCGCCGCCGTTGTAAATAGAACCATGATTAAGGTTTATTTGGACACAAATTCGTTTCGTCGAAATTAGAGGAAGTCCGGTCGTTGACACGTGGTAATGATTTCACAGTCATGGTCAAGGAGTTATTTTCAAGGTAATGACGTCACGACAATGACGTTCTATTTTCTATGGGACAATATAAACTGCAGAATCATTTTCTTGGTACAGCGTGAATATGTTAAAATTCAATAGAATCAATTTGTTGATGAAGTTTACTTCACACTTAAACCGAAAAACCCCGTGTATCTGTCGCAGGCTTTTTGTACAATTCCGCCGTTTACATAAAGCGTCGGCAATTTATAAACGCTCGCTGTAATGTAAAATGCCGAAGGCAAAATGTATAGGGTTGGCACAAAAATCAACTTTGAAAAATGTAATTCTCCGGCGGTCGCCGACCGCTGCCGCGGTACGCTCGCTCCGCTCGCTCGGCTCCCTCCGCTCTGTTATTGACATCAGTCTAACCTAACCTAACCAATCGATTTAATTCTGTGTAGAGATTTGTTTTTTTTTTTAGCGGGGGGCTGCGCCCCCCGAGCCCCCTCTTTTCGGGGGCTGCGCCCCCCCGTCCCCCCGCTTCGGTTGACGCCCTGGCTACTATTATCAAAGCCAGTAACCTTTTTGTAATCGGTTTGAAAATCTATAAGGGCTTAAATTACCACTTCAGAAATGGGGGGGCTTCGCCCCATTATATACAGGTGCATCATTATTTTTCAGCTAGCACTACGGACTTAGCTAAAACTGAGTGCGGACTTATTAAAAACCTTTTTGTGCCAACCCTATACATTTTGCCTTCGGCATTTTACATTACAGCGAGCGTTTATAAATTGCCGACGCCGTATGTAAACGGCGAAATCATACAAAATGCCGACGACATATCTACCACGAACATAGTAATGATTCTAAGTACTTTAAAATACAGTATGTTTATTTTTTATAATAATAATAATTCCGCACTTATAGCAGAATTAAAGACGTGCTTTCTGAATAAAAAAATGGTTTGGTTTTAATTCCAGATTTCGAGTAAAACAATACTTATCCTAGTGTTACTGATTATCAACCAATTTCGATATTTCGTCAACCGGTAGAATCTATCTTAGTTTATATATGCAAAAAGTTAAATTCAATCGTTTCATCATCAGCTTGTAAATTACTCAACCGAAAAGCCCAAGTAACCCCTTGAATAAAATTAAAATTGTTTAAATTAATTATTAAAATATTCAGTTAATATTTCCCAGGCATCCTGTATAACAGGGCAATTTCACAAAATTGCGAAATCGTTATGAAAATTACGCAAGAGGCTCCTTCCGGTGGTTACACAGTATGGTGCAATTTACTATACATTAAAATTGTAAAGTAAAAATAAAATAACTACAATGTTAAAACTACAATGTGTGAAAATATATTTTACGAAGTATTAAGTCGGTATTGCGCCATATTTCGCAATAGTAAAATTCAAAAATAAGCCCCCTGACAAATGTGGATATTATATCCCTCACACGGCTATCTGATCCCAAACTAGGCAGAGCCTGTAGCATACGTATCAGAGAACTAATACACTAACTACTTATGAAATTAAAATAAAAGTCATATTTATATTTTTTCGTTTCCGGGAAATGTTACTTTAAGATTATTTCTAAGTCCCAGGGACTTAAATAACAAAATTCTAAATTCGATATACCAATTCTAACTTTCCTTACTCTTATTATTTATATAAAAAGCATATATAACTAGTTCTGCTGGCATCTGCGGTGGAGCGGAGTGTGACGTCAAATGGAGGTAATCGTGCTAGAGACAAGTGCCGCAAGTAACGAGTGCATACGTGACGCTCTAAGCTGCGACTTTAGGGTAAGGAAACGTATAGAAATGTCCGCCAATTGACACGTTCATGACCTTTATTGAGGCGGGTCATTTTCTTTTTAAGATGTACTACTCGTACTCGTATTAGCACTGGTCGGTCACTCCGATTCGGAGTGGGTGGTCTGCAGAGCAAAATGACCACGTTGATAATACGACCTTAACGCAGTAAGTCCATACAGAAAACGCGTTTTGACAAGCTACTTCTTTTTGAATAACAATTGAATATCAACCAAAATCAATGGCGTTAGGCGCTATGTAAAACACCCCCGAACACCACCGGCGGGGTCCCGCGGCGCCTGCGGGGTGCGGGGCGTGGGGCGCTATATCGGGCGGGGAACTCATTTTGGGGCGGGGGGGTGAGTGTCTTCTCTGTACGGGATTGTATTATTATTTTCTTCTGTGCTATTAGGTTGACTTGTCTACCGAAAAACGCCCCAGTAACTCCTGTTAGCTATGAAATTAACGAGACTTTTTAGTAGGTATTAAATTTAGTAACATACAATATTTTATAAATTCTCATAGATAAGGCTGTTATTTGATTGCCTTGTGTCGCAAAATTAACGACGACGTATCAAATTTCACCGGATTTAGTCTGAAAGCAAGTTTTAGTTAAATTAAGGTGTATTTAATTTAAAAATTCAATGTATCTAATTGACCTTTTACGGTTAAATAAAAAAAAATATATAGGCACCTGTAAAAAATATCTACGCTTATATAATTTATGTGAAGTTCAAATTTATTGTTATCCATGTTTTAAAATTTTCTTCGTGATTAACTGTATTTAATACCCGTGAATTGTAAAAAATTAAATTGGATGTGATCAATCGACTAATGGACACTTTGTACTATTTTCAGATCAGCGTAAGTCCTAGTTCTTTTAAAATTGATATGACATCTTCTTTTTGTTGTATTATTCGTTATACCCTTCAGGTAAGAATTACCTTTCAGGTAACAACGCGGCCATAACCAAAATCAGAATTTATATTATCAGAGACGGAGCCCCTCAGGTGTCGTCTCCTTCACGATGTTTTTCAATATCAACGTGCTAGGCCGTGGTCCGAGGCTCCCTTGAGCCGCCCCTAGACGCGTTGGAATATGAATTTTTTTGGGGTAGAGTCTTCCGCTCCCCCGCAAGTCCGGTGAAGCTTGACCCGTCGTACCTTTTCGACTCAAGCATAGGTCAATTTTAAAAAAAAGTATTATTCGTTATTATTCAGACTTCTTGATTCACCTGAGACGAGAGCCAGCCTTGGTATAAGCAAAGCTTTCAAAAGTGTTGTAAAAAATCTGTGATAAATAAACAACTTTTTTTTTTAATAAACTAGAATCCTTAGCAGAAATACATAATAGATGATATGATTAAAAACAGCATGACTTTAAAAAAAATGCAATTCTAGACTCACTTTCCTACACCTATGCAAGCAAACTTCAAACACTTCTTAGTGTCAAGCGATAATGGCCTGTACGTGTTATATTTTAAAGTCCACATAAGCGACAATATGAAACGCTAAATCGGAAAGCAGATGGCACTAGATCTAGCTCGCTAGAACGAGCAGAATACTAATTTTGAACTTTGAGCACACGAAATAGAATTTAATGTTGGGAGTCTTAGTTTGAAATTGAGTTGTAAGGCGGTTGGCGTGCCGTGATACTGATAATAAGATGCAGAATTTTCAGAATGGTGTTTATGTCGTAGCCAAGTGGTTAAAATAGCCGTTCAATCAAACAGCTAGCCCTTTGACTGAACATCGCCATTCAATCACACGGCTGTACGTCGCTTAGCCGACTTGTTGACTGCAACGTTCAACACTACAGCTTGACGACGCTTAGCCAAATGGTTAAATGGCAAATTAACTAGGGTGACCATTAGTTTAGCATGTGATTTGAAAAAATAGGAAAACTTTTTGTAATTTCTTGGGAGATTTTTCTTGGATTAAGTTTAAGGACGGTTTAAGAGGTGACCAAAAGTTTGAACAAATTAGTAAACATGAAAAAAATAATAATAATCGTAATATTCTTTACTGTTGCATGTTGGGCAGAGCGATACAAAAATTTTAACAGCTTTTTTTGCTATATAAAACTGACTCTTAATATTATACACCATCTTGTCTCTGCCTCCATGTCCATAATCTTTATGAATAGTATTTAGCATGGTGAAATACTCTTTTCGGGGTACAATGCGTATCACAGGATCATCAGTACTCTTTCTTTTTAAAATAAGATATTCTTTACTGCAAGTTGTCATTAAATCGTATTTTGCTATCCAATAATAAGACATAGAAGTCCTGCATTGTGGTAGTCATGGACACCCTAGCGTTCTTTAATAACTTCAAATACCTTGGTGATGCATTTCATAATCCTGTGATTTCTCTTCGTATAACTTTTAAAATTTTAATTCACTCTTATCACTCGTATGTGCCTCCATAATTTCTGGCTCTTCAACACTAGTAACGTACCTATATTTACTACTTCCTTTCCGAAAAATATCTTGAAACAATCAAAAACACAGGTAAGTTGACGCCATATTGAAAACAAAACACACCTAGCGCCGTCGCGGTGGTAAGCTGAAATAATTCAATTAAATGGCGGCTTTTGAGTCAGCTGTAATGTTGAACGTTTTGAGCGCCTCAAATATTCAATTAAGAAGCTAGACGTGTGATTGAATGGCGATGTTCAGTCAAAGGGCTAGCTGTTTGATTGAACGGCTATTTTAACCAGTTGGCTACGACATTTATACCATCTTACTAACCCTACTATTAAATACTAGTGGCAACATTTTCATTGTATACGGCTAAAAGGACTTGGATACAGGCCAAAAAAAAATTTAAAAAAAAACCGGTTGAAGAGTCTTAGGGGAATGATTCTACTCATAAATATGAGCAACTTTTATTATGGGATGAACAATAAAAAATACGAAGATAAACTGCTGTTTCATACATTGTTCATACAATAATTTAACTTAGAGATACAAGACTAAAATATAGGTATTAAACAGCAGATAAACAATTTATATATTTTTTATTACCCGATATAAGAGCCGCTCCCTTTATTGTAAAGATAATTTATATCCATCTATCAATGAATGGAACATAATCATACTGCTTGGGGACTATTTAACTTCCCTTTCATGGTAAATAACATTCCATTGTTGGACTAAGGGCTTTCCCTTAAAACAGAGGTGTTGCCATAATTCCCTCTTCTGGCAGGTGGGTTGGAATTTCCCATATAAAACTCAAATTAAAATGACAAATGTTATATGGATGGAACTAAAGAATATTGTTTTTCTTTCCGAATATTGCCCAAAACCGTTGACTAAGCTTGTTCTTTCTGTCACCACTTTGACCATGTTATAGTTCTCGTATATTTCCCTTCCTATTTGGTATTCTGTGCTATAAGTTGAGGTTTCATAAAGGCTTAGCTGAATAATATCAGTCAAGCATATTCCAGGAAGCATAATAATGATAATATTGTTATATAAGTGAATGCTATCAACTTGAGCACAGCTAACCGCATCTGCGCTGCTCAAATGCTCAAATCCTAGTACCTATTCGGTGGGTCTGGGTGCAACGTGATATTTGAATATACGAATAATACTAGGATTTCAGTCTCCTATAGTACCTTCTTTTGTCTAAAGAAGCAATATACGCTGTACTTGTAGAATAGGTTTACACAATTTTAAAAATGTAATGATTTTTTATGATTAATGTCGATTACTTTTCTATAAAAAATATTTTATTTACTATAGGCTCCCTCAAAACACTAATTACGTCATATCAGAAGTTAAAATCTTTGCTCAAACTAAGGCTCAGTTAAAATCACTACATAGTATAAAATAAAGTCGCTTTCTCTGTCCCTATGTCCCTCCCTATGTCCCTCCCTTTGTACGCTTAAATCTTTAAAACTACGCAACGGATTTTGATGCGTTTTTTTTTTAATAGATAGAGTGATTCAAGAGGAAGGTTTATATGTATAATACATGCATAATATACTGAAGGATAACCCACAATAACCATTTTCCCGTGCGGAGCCGGGGCGGGTCGCTAGTAAACTATATAACCAATCAATCTATCACCACCGGCAATCGACTAGAGCAGACCAGTCCCCCCAAGCAGCACCATGTTCACGGGTTTGATGTATGGGTCAGCCATCGCCGGGCTCAACCATATTAGAGGAAACCCAACGACCCGGCCCATACGCCACCGCAAGTCAGGACACTTTTGTGAGCATGAATACTCAGTCAGCCAGATGTTGACCTTTATGTGTACAGTATTATTTAAATGATAAGAGGAAACTCTATAAAGAAAAATGTTCCGATAAGGAGCGGTGGTTGCAGTGGCGTGGAAATATATAGAGTGGCCAGAGCTTCGTGCATTTTTAAAGAACCAAATGTGTTGTAGGCACCCTCAGTGATATTTCATGCCGATAATATCAATAAAGAACGCCTCCAGAGAAATGATTCGGTAAATTCGTTGCTAGTGTTGTACTTATCCGTATTCGATTACCGAATATTTCATTCTTGATGGATAGATCTAAGATTAACAATTGCAGGACATATTGCAAGCACATTACACTAACGGGTTATAAAAAAAATTGCTATTTGAGCTTATGTAAAAAAAATGCATGTCATTTTTCGTTGAATACTGCTTACACAATCAAATGGTGTGGAACTTTTTTGGGGCTATAAGAATTACTTTCTTCTCTCTTTTCTTTTTAGAGCTACGAAGTATTTAATATATTTGATTGAAGGGTCTTGACCCTTCAATCAAATATATTAAATACTTCGTAGCTCGTAGCAATTCTGTAGCACTTTTTTCGTAGCTCGTAGCAGTTTATAAAGAGTTGCAATTTTTGCCTTGAGCCAAACTATTGTATAGATTTTGTCGGCGATCGACCGGATGCGTCAATGTAAATACTTAGGCTTAGGTTTTATTTTCAATTTTCTATTTGCTCTTAAAATTACGTAGGCTTAGGTTTTACTCTCAATTTTCTATTTGTTCTTAAAAGTACGTAGGATTAGGTTTTGAATTTGCATTTTTTACTTTTTCTTAAATTATCTAGGATTAGTTTGCTTATTGCTATAATTTTATATTCAATTCCTTTGTTCGTCTTTGAGTTCATAATTATTTTTGTACAAATTCAACCAAATTACGATTTTTATTATTATTGTAAATAAAGTATAGGAAGTTCTCAGACCACAGTTCCCTTACGCCCGCATGAGCGAGCCTAATCTTATTGGTAAAAAATCCAGCGCTCTGATTGGTTGACCATTTTTAGTATGAGTCGCGATCTATTTTTCTGAAAATCGCATGTCTAAATAATTAAAGTAGCATGATTTTGACTATGTAATGTAATAGATAGTAGGTAAAAAACAGATAATATCAAAGTTTCAGATAACAGAATGTAATATTATAGGCGCTAGGCAGGAAATAAAGATTACCCATTTCCCTTCCTATTTCCAGTTCTCAAGTTCTATTTGCGCACGAAATAAGTAGTTATTTCAAATAAACTATAATATATTCGTCATTACCCATGTTTTTTACAACAATTTAGCTAGAAAAAACTATGTAAAGATAGGAAATAAAGTTTCGAGAAACAACAATGATTAGGCAGGAATTCACAAATATATTGTATTTTATTACTAGAATCGTTACAAATCTTATTAGATTATTATGTTTGACATAATTTTACTCGAATTCTATGATAAAATGTATTTTGTGGCAAATTCCAATAAATCGAAACCCTATTGCTCTCTCGCTCTTTTTCCCCCCGCGCGGCTTCCACCCCGCGAATAGTCCGAAATTAGATATAAGCCGGGCCAATTCCGGCGAGTTGTGTCATTCCAATTAGAAGCAAGCTAGAGAGCAAGAGGCTTCTTACAAGAAACCGGCGTTTCAATTACATACCCCCTACGGAGTAGTACCTAGTCGGAGAAAGGGTATGTCGGCGTCTCTATGAGACAGTGAAAGGGCCGACTGAAGGGTGGTACAGTAATTCGAGGTAATACGGTGGTACTTGGCAGCGGTACGACGGTGGTACGACGGCGGCGGCATAGCGACGAGACAACGGCGGCGACTTCAACGGGGCCTGTGGATTCCCTGGCCTGCGGCGTGTCGACGGAGCGACGGCTAGACCCTGCGAAGCAGACCTAAGTTCTCTATGTTTCAAGATCCGCTAGGAAGATCCGATCGTTTTTCTGCTGAATTATCGAAGGCGCAAGGGTAGAACGGTGCGGACTGGACGGTGGATCTTTCATATGGTCCTTCCGCAGCCGGATTGCTGAACCAGAAGAGGACATCGACGAGGGCTAGCCAGTCGACACGCAAGAAGAACGAAGAGGCCGTCAAGGGTGCTGCTCGGCCGAAGAACGAAGAGGCCGTCAAGGGTGCTGCTCGGCCGAAGAGAGAAGAGGCCACAAGGTTGCTGCCAGGCCGAAGTGCAAGAGAGAAACGGCCCGTTCGGGACACCACGACGGTCAAGAACGGATTGGTCGAGCGCACGACGAAGCCAGAGGGAAAGACCATAGTACCATCCGGTACGAGCTGACAAGGTCGGGAAACCTCCCGGTGCGAACAAGACCTTGACCCAGCGCACGCAGTCGAAAGCCAGCCGTGGCCTAGACAGCGGTGTGGTGCATTTCGGGCGTGCACACCTGTCCGTTAGGACAGAAACAGTCCGGCTGTTCCGTAGTGGGCCGCATTGGCATTGCACACCACTATCGGTCCAGTTCCCCCTGTTCGCCTTTGGGTGTCGTACACCGGTAGGACGGCATCCCGTAGGGAGTAGGTAGGGCGTAGGAGTAGGGACCGTTAGGGACGTGACTGACATACGGACAGTCGGCAAGAAAGAAGAACGAAGACAACGCCCGAAGAGAAGATGGAGCCAACCGCCAGCAGAGGGAGCCACGAGGAAGAAGGGATTCGGTTGCGATCGGGCAGGACGACGACGCCGGTGGACGGGGCACTGAGAGCCTGCGACGCGATAACACCGGTGGAGCGAACGACGCCGTCCAAGGCCAGCACCGAGACGAACACGTGGTCTGCGGGCACGGGATTGTCCGCTATCAGCGGCACGAGCAATGCAGAATCCGACGCAACGCTCACAGAAGACGAGCCGCACAACGTAACGCAAATAGAGAACGCTCCCAGAGAGTGTAGCCGATCGGGGACCGCGGACAGCTTAGCGAAGAAAGAAGCTATCCAGGCCAGGATGAAGTTGATGGAAATCAAGAAAAGGGAGCTGGAGATAGAAGCGGAGCTTGCGAGAGCACAATACGAGCTAGCTCTGCTGCCCTCAGAATCCGACGCGACCTATAGTATCAACCTGGAAGGGCGGGCCCGCGAACAGAGAATTACGGCCGCACACGGGGGGGAGCGCTGGGCGCGCCAGCAAGCGGTGGAAGACGCACCGAACGCGCGCCGCAGCAGCGAAGTCAATGAACTTACAAGCGCATTGTCGAGCGCGCTGAAGTTCCTCAAGGAAGACTCGCAGAAAGCGAACGCGCAGTCGCCGCCGAAGTATTTACATGAGCTGCCTGTATTCGACGGCGACATAGGAGAATGGATCGCTTTCAAAACCGTGTACAAGGACACAAACCGACTATTTAGCGAGGCGCAAAACGTAGCGCGGCTACGGCGCGCGCTAAAAGGAACTGCGAAAGAGTCGGTAAAGGCACTGCTATACTCGGGTTCGCACACGGCGGACATTATGGAAACACTCGAGCGAAGGTTTGGCAGGCCCGAAATCCTGATAATGAATGAATTGGAAGCGATCAAAAAGATGCCGCGACTACAAGAAAATGGACGCAACATCGTGGCATTCGCAAATAGAGTAGCCAACTGCGTGGCCTCTATTAAAGCATTAAACAAGCCGCAATACTTATATTCGCCGGAGCTGACTAACCGCATAGCGGATAAGTTGAACCTCATCTTAAAGTACAAGTGGAACGCATTCACGGTTCGATATCCGGACGAACCAGACCTCGAAAAGATGAGCGAATTCTTGAATTCCATGGCTGAACAATGCGGGGCGATGGCGGCTTACGAATCGCAAAGGGAGGAAAGAGAGAGCGCGTGGGAAAGAGAGAGCACTATGGAAAGAGAGAGCGCCACGACGGAAAGGGACGGCGCGCTATCCACGCGACTCGCATGTACGAAAGCGATTCTGAACTAAGCGAATCGAACGATAGCGATAGCGACTACGAAGAGGCGCCAGCAATGGTCGCAGCAGTGAACAACAAGCCGAAGAAGCACAGAAAAGACTTTAAGAACGAAGAAAAGTCGTGCACACAGAAATCGAATGGAAAATCGGCTTGCCCCCTATGTAGCGTAAAGCACACGCTAAAGGACTGCGAGAAGTTTAAAGCTCTATCGTATGACGACAGATGGAACAAAGCAAAAGAACTTCGAGTGTGCTTCAAATGCCTGAACTCAACACACCGAAGGTTCGGCTGTAAAGCGAAGCCTTGTGGGAGGAATGGATGCAGGATTAATCATCACGAATTACTACACAAGGAGGAAGAGAATACAGCCACAGTTGCTTCGACAGTAAACGCAGTCGTCGGCGAGCATGTAACTTACTTGAAGATACTACCCGTGGAACTATACGGGCCTCGAGGCAAAATAGAAACGTTCGCCTTGTTAGACGAGGGGTCCACGATGACATTGATCGAAGAGGACACAGCGCTGGCGATCGCTCCGCGAGGAAAGTCGGATCCACTAAGCATAGAAGGAATCGGTGGGAAGCGAACCGACTTTGAGCGATCATTTCGTCTAACAGCACAGATTAAAGGGCGATTCGAACGGAAATTGGAGAACATGACTGCCTACACAATAGGTCCACTGAACCTAACGACGCAAGCTGTTCCACGCGAATTAGTATCGAAGTGCGCTCATCTGAAGGACATCGAAGATCAGTTGATTTACGCACGCGCACGCCCTACGATATTAATCGGTCAAGATAACTGGCACCTGATCACATCGCGAGAGGTCATCGAAGGGGATATCGACCAACCAGTCGCCTCATATACATCACTAGGCTGGGTGCTCCACGGAAAAGAAAAAGGCCCCAAGGCGAGACGCGCCATAGTGAATCATGTTTCAACAGAAAGAAACAGCGACAACATGGAGGCTTTAATCAAGGAACACTTCAGCATAGATAGCCTAGGCATCGAGGCGAAGAAACCGTCGAACGACATAGACCAACGAGCTCTCACTGTGCTAGAACGAACAACGAAGCAGTTACCGAATGGGCGATACGAAACTGGTCTCATATGGCGCACCGACAACGAAGTGATGCCAGAGAATAGGCAGCACGCCGAGCGCAGACTGTATTCTATAGAAAAGAAGCTAGAAAAAGATGAGAACATGAAAATAGAATACAGCAAACAGATCGAAAACTTACTGCAAAAGGAGTACGCAGAGGAAGCTCCTAACGAATCGGAATCGCAACGGACTTGGTATTTACCTCACTTCGCTGTTCATCATCCGCAGAAGGGAAAAATGAGATTGGTTTTCGATGCAGCAGCGAGAGTAGGAGGCCGCAGCTTGAACGACGCACTACTACCGGGCCCCGACTTATTGCAAAGCCTGTTTGGAGTATTAGCCCGATTTCGAGAGGGGCGAGTAGCAGTGATCGCGGACATAAAGGAGATGTTTCTCCAAGTCAAGATCAGAGAAGAAGACAGAGATAGCTTGCGATTCCTATGGAGAAGTAACAAGAACGAACCGGTCAAAGAATACAGAATGACTTCATTAATCTTTGGCGCAGCATCTTCACCGTGTACGGCGATTTATGTAAAGAACAAGAACGCAGAGAAGTTCAAGAGCTTGTATCCTAGTACAGCAGCCGCCGTAGAGAGGCAATTCTACATGGACGATTATTTACAAGCCTTCGAAAACGCCGACGAAGCGAACAAGACGGTGAGAGAAATGATCAACATTCACAACGAAGCTAAGTTCGAGTTAAGAGGATGGGCGAGCAACGACCCGAAGGCTCTGGAGGGAATAGACAGCGATAGTACTTCACCTAGCACGATCACTCTAGGTGACAAAGCAGAGCGCACGTTGGGTCTTATCTGGAAGGTAAACGCCGACACCCTTAGCTTCGCGTTGAACCTGCGAAACACGCCGAGAGAAACTATTGAAGGAAAACGACCGCCAACAAAACGAGAAGTCACTAGCGCTGTAATGTCAGTGTTCGACCCGCTAGGACTCGCTTCGCCTATCACCGTGCAAGGCAAGAAACTTATTCAACACATATGGAGAAGCGGTATAGAGTGGGACGATGAACTAAACGAAGCCCTAGAAACAGACTGGAAGAAATGGTTAACCAACCTACGCAAATTAGAGGGCTTAGAGATACCGCGAAGCATCACTCCACGCGCAGGAAAAGGCGAGATGCACGTTTTCGTGGATGCAAGCGAACAAGCGTACGCAAGCGCCGTGTACTGGCGAGAAGAGAATAGCCAACAAGCGTCACTTATCGCAGCCAAAGCGAGAGTTACGCCGCTGAAGCCAGTGTCAATACCAAGACTAGAACTGCAGGCCGCCGTACTGGGCTGCCGCTTGTCGGCATCACTGAAGAAAGAGCTCAATAGCGAAACTACGTCTACAACGTTCTGGACAGACAGCAAAACAGTATTGGCATGGATCAATTCAGACCCGCGGCAATTCAAGCCATTCGTCGCGCACAGACTAGCCGAAATAGAGGAGTCAACGAAGCCACAGCAATGGAGGTGGATACCCACCAAACTAAACGTTGCTGACGATGCCACCAGGGAGCCGCCGGCCGAGTTCGAAGCAAACCATAGATGGTTCCGAGGACCACCTTTTCTCAGCCGACCGCCAAACGAATGGCCGCAAGAAAAGTCTATAATTACTAGCGAACCTATAGACGAAACCGAGAAGAAGAAAACTCAGAATACCGCCGCCGCCGTCAAGTACCACGATCCGCTGCCAGCCGCCAACAGATTCAGTAGTTGGAGGAAGTATGTGAGAGCAACAGCTCGCGTGTTGCAATTCGTACAGATTATGAGAAGAAAACACGTCGATGAAACTGCCACCAGAGGGCAGCACTACCCTTTGCAACAAAATTACTTGCAAGCAGCCGAGAAATTAATAATTCAGAGAGCCCAAAGAGAGAGCTTTGCAGAAGAAATCACGCGCACAAAAGCAAAGAAGCAATTGCCAAGATCATCTCCACTAAGTAAATTATGCGTGGAACTCGACCAAAACTCAATTCTTCGCGTGACTGGCCGATTGGATTATTATTCAGATACACAACAGCAAGAAAGAAGACCACCAATATTACACGCCAAGAACTCCATAACGCGACTTCTAATACAACACACGCACGAAGTTTATCTTCATGGAAATCACGAAACAGTTATGAATGAGTTGAGACAGAAATACTACATAATTGGACTAAGAAATGCAGTGAGAAGCATCATCCATAAATGCCAATGGTGCCGAGTAAATAAGCTCCGCCCAACCAAGCCGCAAGAGGGCGCTTTACCACCAGAAAGGTTAAATAATAATACGCCACCATTTAACTGCTCCGCGATAGATTATTTTGGACCCATGACAATAACTATCGGACGCAGACGAGAGAAAAGATGGGGTGTGTTAATAACATGCTTAACCACGCGTGCTATACACCTAGAGCTAGCAGCAAGCCTAACACCATCATCGGCTATAATGGCATTACGCAGATTCATGGCGCGAAGAGGAACGCCTACGACAATATATTCCGACAACGGAACTAACTTCGTACGAGCGAACAAAGAACTACAAGCCGCTGCCGAAGAAGTGAAGCACTACGCCACAAGCAGAGGAATAGTATGGAAGTTTATACCACCGGGGGCGCCACACATGGGCGGCGCTTGGGAGCGTATGATTAAAACCGTAAAAGCTTCACTATTCACGGTTTTGAAGGAACGCGCGCCACGAGAAGAAACGCTACACACTCTGTTGTTGGAAGTAGAGCATATCGTAAACTCGCGCCCACTAACGCCTGTTCAACCAGATCTCAACAAAGAAGCTCTGACGCCGAACCACTTTCTAATAGGACGATCTTGTGGTGTAACGCCTATAGGAAACTTCAACACTGAAGACGCGAACGGCCACACCTGGAAAGCAGCGCAGAGCCTTGCAGAACAGTTCTGGAAACGATGGACCAAAGAATATCTACCATTACTATTGCCAAGACGACCAGCCGACTCTCAAGGTCACCTAGAACCAAAAATCGGTGACATTGTCTTAATCGCAGATGGAAATGCACCCAGAGGTCATTGGCAGCGAGGTCAAGTGATCAGCGTCAACCCAGGCCCAGACTCCAAGATACGCGTAGTCGAAGTACGCACTAACACCGGCATCCTGCGAAGACCCACGTCACGGCTCGTCGTTCTGTCCCGATCAAAACCCTAACCAGCAACCGCACCTGCCCAGCACGATCACCTCCACGAAGATAGTGTTGGCACACTGGGGGGAGACTGTCGGCGATCGACCGGATGCGTCAATGTAAATACTTAGGCTTAGGTTTTATTTTCAATTTTCTATTTGCTCTTAAAATTACGTAGGCTTAGGTTTTACTCTCAATTTTCTATTTGTTCTTAAAAGTACGTAGGATTAGGTTTTGAATTTGCATTTTTTACTTTTTCTTAAATTACCTAGGATTAGTTTGCTTATTGCTATAATTTTATATTCAATTCCTTTGTTCGTCTTTGAGTTCATAATTATTTTTGTACAAATTCAACCAAATTACGATTTTTATTATTATTGTAAATAAAGTATAGGAAGTTCTCAGACCACAGTTCCCTTACGCCCGCATGAGCGAGCCTAATCTTATTGGTAAAAAATCCAGCGCTCTGATTGGTTGACCATTTTTAGTATGAGTCGCGATCTATTTTTCTGAAAATCGCATGTCTAAATAATTAAAGTAGCATGATTTTGACTATGTAATGTAATAGATAGTAGGTAAAAAACAGATAATATCAAAGTTTCAGATAACAGAATGTAATATTATAGGCGCTAGGCAGGAAATAAAGATTACCCATTTCCCTTCCTATTTCCAGTTCTCAAGTTCTATTTGCGCACGAAATAAGTAGTTATTTCAAATAAACTATAATATATTCGTCATTACCCATGTTTTTTACAACAATTTAGCTAGAAAAAACTATGTAAAGATAGGAAATAAAGTTTCGAGAAACAACAATGATTAGGCAGGAATTCACAAATATATTGTATTTTATTACTAGAATCGTTACAAATCTTATTAGATTATTATGTTTGACATAATTTTACTCGAATTCTATGATAAAATGTATTTTGTGGCAAATTCCAATAAATCGAAACCCTATTGCTCTCTCGCTCTTTTCCCCCCCGCGCGGCTTCCACCCCGCGAATAGTCCGAAATTAGATATAAGCCGGGCCAATTCCGGCGAGTTGTGTCATTCCAATTAGAAGCAAGCTAGAGAGCAAGAGGCTTCTTACAAGAAACCGGCGTTTCAATTACATACCCCCTACGGAGTAGTACCTAGTCGGAGAAAGGGTATGTCGGCGTCTCTATGAGACAGTGAAAGGGCCGACTGAAGGGTGGTACAGTAATTCGAGGTAATACGGTGGTACTTGGCAGCGGTACGACGGTGGTACGACGGCGGCGGCATAGCGACGAGACAACGGCGGCGACTTCAACGGGGCCTGTGGATTCCCTGGCCTGCGGCGTGTCGACGGAGCGACGGCTAGACCCTGCGAAGCAGACCTAAGTTCTCTATGTTTCAAGATCCGCTAGGAAGATCCGATCGTTTGGTCTGCTGAATTATCGAAGGCGCAAGGGTAGAACGGTGCGGACTGGACGGTGGATCTTTCATAGTATTGGGGACTGTGTGAAATAGAGATATGTCTTATAGATAGATTGTATGAAGAGATTTTTTTTTAATTGAACTATGCTTGTGTCGAAAAAGTACCAATCAAGCTTCACCGGACTTGCGGGGGAGCGGAAGACTACCCCAAAAAAAGGCATATACCAACGCGTCTAGGGGCGGCTCGAGGGAGCCTCGGACCACGGCCTAGCACGTTGATACTGAAAAACATCGTGAAGGAGACGACGCCTGAGGGGCTCCGTCTCTGATTATCAATTTTGATTTTGGTTATGGCCGCGCCCCCGCCGGCGGGTACGGGCGTTGTTACCTGAAGGGGCATGAAGAGATCTCACCTGCAGGTCTCGCAATAAGGCCGCCGCTTCTGCCCCGTCTCAATGCGATGCATCTCCACGTGTTTCCGCAAAGACGTCTTCCATTTGAACGTCTTATCACAGAACTCACAGGGAAACATCGGAACAGAAACAGGACAACTGGAAATATCAATATCAAGTCTTGGAGAGCGTCGGTGGGCATCAAAGAGTATATTTAACATTATAGAGACGTAGGTAATACCACAGAAGAAAATAATAGTACTAACCCGTACAGAAAGGACACTCACCCCCCCGCGCCAAAATGAGTTCCCTGCCCGATAGCCCCTACGCCCCGCACCCCGCAGACGCCGCGGGACTCTACCAGGGGTGTTCGGGGGTGTTTTACATAGCGCCTAGCGCCATTGACTTGTAGTTGATATTCAGTTGTTATTCAAAAAGAAGTAGCTTGTCAAAACGCGTTTTCTGTATGGAGTGACCGCCCAGTGGTAATGCATGTAAATCTTAAAGTAAGAAATTATGCCTACTAGCTGAGGTGCGGGGGGAGGTTATCTCGGGGTTGTGATAGCTCCGAAGGGCATGCAGCTTTCTATTGGTGACTTTCTATTGGTCGATGATTCTTTCCTCAGTTTGGCAAGGACATTGCAGGCTGAATCACCCGATTGTCCTCTTGACGACTGGCTACTCTTGACGGCGATTCCGATCCGTCGACATTGAGATCGGGCGTTTCGTACTCTCGAATGCCACACTAGCGCCACCTTAGTTTCATATTGGGCCGATATTGAGTGAACTAAATGAAATCGGACATTTGTCAACTCTTGGTGGGCAGATTTTCAAGAGTAGCGGTCTAAAATTGACTTTGGTATTGCATTGGGTTGAAATCGGGATCGATATTGATTTCAAGAGGCCGTATAGAGGCTCCGTAACCGATTGTTGAAGCGGTCGCATCACATAACGGAGGTCCCGGGTTCGAATTCCGGCGGGCACTTATTGCGTTACCTGTCATTGGTGTCCTTTTTTGGTTCCTTCTCCACGTTTTTGTCAAATACGCAGTCGTATTGTAAATCAGTCCTGAAATTAAACATGTAGACTAGAATATCATTGGCGGCGTCAACTAAAGGTGATTGCGAAGAAAATTGAAAAAAACTAATGCAATTTAGAGAATTCTACAGAGTTAAGTTATTCCTGACGTTGATGTCCAAGTAAGTAGCTACGGCCGTTCACTTTCATTCGGAAGTTCGCGAGTTCAAGCCTCGGCAAGTACCAATATTTTCGATTTTAGAACTCATAATGTACGTTAATTCGAGGCACTTACGGTAGAAGAAAACATCGTGAGGAACTATGCACACACCTGCGAAGTAATTCAAAGATTGTGTTCGTGACCAACCCGCACTGGGCCGGCGTCTACTAAGGCCTATTCACCAGGGTAGGACTTATGAAACTAAACAACTTTCCTTAAGGAACATAGGTTAAAATCTCAGTCAAAGATAAGGATTTTATTTGTCATTTTTAATATGTGTTTTTCTTAGTATACAGATGTAAGGGTCAATAAAATTTGATCTCCATGCTTTGCCTTGCGGCGTACAAAAAGTAACAAAAATCTAAATACGTCAATTACGTACTATAAATGATGAAGTTAATGTTAGTTAATTGTCGGCCTTGTAGCCTAGTTGGTAGTATGTCTGCCTACGACGCACAAGGTCGCGGGTTCGAATCCCACCCAGGGCAAATATTCGTGTGATGAGCACTTGTGTTGGCCTTGTGTCTGGTTGTTGTATATTTATATATGTATGTATACAGGTGTCTGACACCCATAGTACAGGCTCTGCCTAGTTTGGGGTCAGATGGTCGTGTGTGAGATGTCCCACATATTTATTTATTATTTTTTTTGTCCGAGATAAATTCTTCGATAGAATAATAACATTTTCGTATTAAATTAGTTTTCTTTTGGCTGTATATTTCACGTTGTATAGATTACCTTTGCGTGTGTGTGTTCTCGTAATGTCTACAAGCCGCCCTTTTGCTGACGCTACTCTCCCCGCACGCCACGCATTTGTAACGCCGCGCGTGCCTCCCGCTGTGGTAGTTGTATGATACTTGAGATGCAAACGTACATTCGCACCACACGCATTTAAACGACGAACCATTCTGGAATACAAACATACGTCTAGAGATGTAAAAATTCCGTAGACTACCGGTAGTTAACCAAATTTTTAATCAGTGTTGCCACCTTACAAATCATTAAATAATCAATTTTGTTTACCAAACCTTTTTTTCATCTAGACTTATTTAGCGATTTCTTGTGAAATATTTGATAGCAAAAATTCGATTATCTAGTGGCTTATAAAGCAAACTTAGTGATATAATTATTTGGAAGGTGGCAACACAGATCGAAAATTTGGTCAGCTACCGGTAGTCTACGGAATTTTTACATCTATACATACATACGTCTATCAAAATTCAATGTTATTTATTTACTTTTACCACAATTTCTCTTAAAGCTAGTGGCCGGGTCCTATTTTTAAGCATAAGAATGCCAGTAGCAGAAGTAAATAAGTACTTTCATTCTAATTCGAACTGTTTTCTTTTTCTTTTTTATTAACACCTATAAAGGTGCTTCTAAACGGGCAATGTTTTTCGGCAATTTGTGGCTGCACCATAGGCTACTTATTGCCGGCTATCACAAAAATATTTGATGGCTGAGCAATCTATGGCCGAGATATGTGCTGCAATATGTCTGCAATAGTATGGCTCATGTTACAGACTCCTAAACGAGCTATACAAACCGACAACAATGGCTGACGAAATCACACTCGTCGCAGGCCGCAGCGGCTTATATTATATATAAAGGAAAAATCAAAAAAGAAAAAGGAGAGAATGTGGATTAGACCTTATTTAAATAGGCGTGAAACTTTAGATAATTTATGTCAAGAAATAAGTCTTACACAGATTACTATATTAGTAGCTAAATGGTAGCTAATGATTTTTGTTTTGTTAACCTAACCTCAATCAATCCCAATTCCCAAAACAAAACAACATGACAACTTTACTGCACAGAGTATAGCAATTAATCACGGCGTCACTCACAAACTTCATGTCGCGTAGAAAAGGACGCACTATACCATAATAATAGAGAGCGACGGAAACAGAAATAGAACTCGCTGGGCAATATTGCAGAAATATCGATCGCTCAGCGATCCTCCGGCAACCTAAAAAACAATATCGGCCATACATGGCCATACCAAACATGTGTGGCTATATGGCTGGGATATTACTGCAATATTGCTTAGTCTGGCTGGTGTTGCTAGCAATGTTGCCAGCCACTGTGTTGCAGCCACAAATTGCCGAAAAACATTGCCCGTTTAGAAGCACCTTAATAATAATCACAGTTGTCCAGTTGCATGTGTGGCTGTTGTCAACTTTACAATATTACAGGTACAAACAAGGTTTACAAGTTTTACCTTTAGTGCTACGGAATAGCAGCGTTTTCAAGTGTCCAGCTGCATGTACTACTGCACCTTACCGAAAAATATACCATAAAATCAACCTATGTTAAAAATAAAACAGCATTGAAAAGAAAAACGGCGACATTGCTGGTATCAATACCACACGAGCAACTTTAAAAATAGCGCTAGAAAAGATGGAGCGGTAACTACAATAGATTAGATGATACGATAGATTACAAAGTAAACGAATATGTATAAAACTTTTTCCTCATAATAGTTTAACATAGTAGGCTCAATTCCGGGGTGGCCGCTAAAATCTCTAAATTTAAGTTGTTGGTCTCTTTCATTCATATGGGAATCGAAAAAGATGGGAAATGAATGAATGATATTTAAAATAAGAAGAAAGAGCGCAGCTGTTAAGTTTAACTTAATTTGGTCAGGATGTTTTCGCATGCCTGCTAAATTAGTGCGAACTACGCGTAAAATCGATGTTTGACGTCTCTAAATTTAAGTACCTGTCTCTTTTCGTTATTAACAACGTGAAAGGGACATATGGTTTTTAAATTTAAGTAAGAGCGTTATATGTAGAATCGGGCCCAATGTCTATTAAACATACCATGGTCTAAGAAAACAAGGTCTTCCCATTAGACCACGTGACTGACACGAGCCTACGTCATTTCTACGTCATTTTGCCTATTCATCCTTGTCGAATGCGTGTAATAGGCAAGGATGAACAGCGCAAAATGACGTAGGCTCGTGTCAGTCACATGGTCTAACGGTTAGACCTTGTTTTCTTGGACCATGAAACATACCAATTCATGTTTCAAAGTGATATGGTCCTTCAGATCATCGGCATTCGGGAATGATATTATACATTTCTCACAGCGGAAGACTGCATTCACATAATCCTCTCTCAGTCTTAGACTACTTCTTTCTTCTTCTATTTCTTGTTCAGTCAACTTTTTTTCTATGTAGAAATCTTCTTCAGTCTTCACTGGCAACGGTTGGTCCTTCTATTAAAAATAATAATATTGTTTAACTGGTTGCTTATCCGCAACATAATGATAGCACTCATGAAATTAAACAACTTTCCCTACGGAACATAGTTGAAATGTCAAAAAAATAACTTTTCATATAAACTTCAGTCACGTGACCCGCGTAAACCGTTTTTCCCGTGGTTATGAGGTATTTTCCGGCGGTAAAAAGTAGCCAATGTTACTCTCCATTATTTCAACTAACTCTATGCCGAAAATTAAGTCGATCGGTTGCTTAGTTAGGGCGTGAAGGAAGGACAAACAAACAAACACACTTTCGCGTTAATAATATTCATATGGATTTCAACCTATGTTATTTATTATTATTATTTATTTATTTCAACCCAATGCAAAACCAAAGTCAATTTTAAACCGCTACTTTTGAAAATCTGCCCGCCAAGAATTGACAAATGTCCGATTTTATTTAGTTCACTCAATATCCGCCCAATATGAAACTAAGGTGGCGCTAGTGTGGCATTCGAGAGTACGAAACGCGCGTCTCAATGTCGACGGATCGGAATCGCCGTCAAGAGTAGCCCCTCGGATCTTATAGATATCAGCAAAAAAACTTGTGCAAACGAGCAGGGGTTAAGAGCGTAAAGGTGCGCGCGCAGTTACCACGTGACATGTTCAAATTATTTTACCGGTAACTTTACAAACCAAAAAAAAATCTATATGCAACTTTTTACCATGGAAAGAATTATATTCCTTTTGAAAAGAGTTAGCTACCTATTTAAAAAAATGGAAGCGCCATACAATAAGAAATTGAATTGAATTTTAAAAAAATAAGATTGAAAAAGCTGCGCTTCGATATTCCCAATTCTCTGAAGCTATTCTGATACTCACCTCCTTTTTCCGACGTTTCTTTTCTTTTTTTTCCTTAGTGGTATTATGTAAAGTTTCTCGATTGCAAAATTCAATTAAAGTTTTATCGTCATCTTCATCATAGTTCACATCTTCTGACATATCATTATCGAACTCTTCTTTAATGCCTATTGCATCATTACTTTCTAATTTAACTACCTCGCTTTGGGTAACGTCAGTGCAGAGTCCGTTTGGTGATATGTCTATAGCAAACTGTTTGATGATTGCCAATGACATGCCAAACGATGGAAGTAGAGTCTAAAAATAAAAATAGATAAGACATTATAGAATTTACATATTTTCTGAAAAACTTACCAAAAAAATGAAGGATGATATTTAATTCGAGATTAATTATAATTTTATTACTATCAATATCTTTTTTAATTACATCTGAATTCAAATAATATGTTGATTGAAAGAAATAACTTTTATATTATGTTCTACTTTATTCTCTCTATGTAGTAAGTACATTCAAAGTCAAAGTCAAAGTCAAATAGTGTTTATTCAAAGTAAGATTTCACAAATCATTTTTTGACGTCGAGGAGAGTTCACGATTTGGCTGTCTTCTGTGGAGAAGAACTCTCCGGAAGAAACTCCACAGGCGTTGCATCTTTTCAAAATATTTTTACATAGGTAATTATTATTTTATACAATTTGATTAATATAACAAAGAGTGCAGACGAAATATGAAATTAAAGGAAGGCAACCAGTCAAAGTAGAAAAACTAAACTATATAAACAATAAAACAATCGGCAATCGACTAGAGCAGACCAGTCCCCCCAAGCAGCACCACGTTCACGGGTTTGACGTATGGGACAGCCATCGCCATTTTATTCTACATATTCTCTAAGAAATAAGGCCTCTGTTTGCTTCATGCTTGTTTCTGGTTTTATGTACCTTTCTTTGTGTTTTATTTATGTGCAATAATGTACTTCAAAGGTAGCTCTCCAGCCCATCAGTGGAGGTCTATATGAGCTGTTCACAAAGAACTTTGTATTGTATTGTACAGTAGCCAGCACATGCAGCTTGAAATGTCGACCTTGAGAGCGCCCGTATTCCCTAGCAGTAGGGGTGAATTTCGTAGTGTGAATATCTAACTGCAAGTGCTGGCTGCTTTACTATTACTAACAAGTTATTAAGAATCTTACCATTTCACTATAGTCCTGCAAGTTTTCATATGATATTTTGGCCCTTATTTTAAATTTTATAAAACGCTTTAAAAGCGCATTGCATTCCCAGCATAGCCATATCGTCAGCATATTATTCGGGTACACCTAATAAAATAAATGTAAGAGTTGAGGAACATAAATATTACAAAAGCATTGAATACATACAGAACCAAGAATTCAAAAATATAAAACCAGACCAGTAAAATAATATCGACGGTAAAAAGGAAGTAGGGCATAAGCGACGTCTTGGTCAAAAATGAGTTATAAATGCCATCCTACTTAAAATTTTCCGCTCTTTCTATTGCGCTTACTCCCATGGCTCTACGATGACTTTTTTGGCGTTTATGCCCAAGCAAAAAAAAAGCATTTTCCTAGTATCATTTTTCGTAACCGACGAAAATTCAGGTCATTTTTGCAGTAAAGGTGCTTGTACCCCTACAAAAATGACTTATTTTGTGTTTGCTTGTCGGTAATGCCTTTTAAGCTTTTCCCTCAAAAATTACAAACGTTGTTTATAGCCTACTTCTATTTCCTAATTTAACATAGCTATGGCGCTTGTACCTTTTATACAAAATTCATTTTCATATTACTCTGTCGGTTATACTTTTAACTGTCTTGTCTCTTATACCCTAATACGTATAGACTATAGAGTATACTATACAAGTATTTTAACTGTCTTGTCTCTTATACCCAATGCGATAAATTTCTATGTCACTTATACTTCTTATCCCTTAATATTTTATTTTGTCATTAGTATCTTATGCCATATTTCCTTATTGGGAAATTAAAAGCTATTGTTATAAGCGACAAAAATCACTTTAAATAGCGTAAAAGCATTAAAACTAAAAATACCAGTAACTGCTCCATTTTTTTCTGATTTTATTACTGTTTTAGTTTTTAAGATATCTCAATAAATTACAAAAATACGTCAGTTTTTCTAAAATTCAAAACTTTGAACGGCTCTCCTGAACATTTCACTTTTTGTTGCTTATTCCCAACTTCCTTTTAACCGTCGATATTATTTTACTGGTCATTGTAATTGTACAGTATGGCGAGGTATATACCTTAGACTTTGATAATGGTAATAATTTGCTGCCAAAAATATAAAAACTTAAGGCGCACCCGGATCAGGTTTTATTTATACTTCTGGTCAAGTTTCATTTATGTTTACATCTGCTATTCCTATATATAAGTCCAATTTTTTTTTCATCCATGATTTTGGATATTATTGTGTCAGGTCAGGATAAGTTGCGTATGAACTATACTACAAAGGGAAAGCGTGTCATTTGGTTTTTCTTTAGTATTCTTGCAGCATTATTAGGGGGTAGGGGAGGGTCAGGGGGAAAGGAGGGTGTATAATGTTCAAGGTAGTGGCTTCACTGGAATTAACCTAAAAATAAATATTTATTTATATCTCAAAATGGGAGGGCTCCTTACACGTCCCGCCACCCCGTCACTTCCCCCTACTATCATCACTAATCTTCAATACTAAAATAAGGCGGGCGAAGCCGCAAAGTGGACAGCTAGTAAGTTAAATAGACAGATCATAAGTACATAATTTTTATTACATCGTGCGCCAATTAAAATTTTAGTTAGGTTGATTTATACAATACGGTTTAAAAAAGAAAAAACAGTAATATACGTACCGATACATCCAAGATTAAACTAATAAAATGTTGCTTATTGTTATCATTCAAAATCGTCAATTTGCGATCTGTGTTTAAGCATACACTGCATGTTTGATCTTTGATAGTTTTCATTTTAGAGATTTGATTAATAACCTACTTCCGTTTTTCCTTACAAAGACCACATTTTTCATTCACAAAACAAACAAAAATACCAAATTGTTCTTTTTAATTGGAGACGCTATCAATAAATTGTTGCTGTTGTTGTCAAACAAAATTGACAAATGCGTTTTGTTGTTAGTTCAAATTCTTCCTAAAGAGAAAGGCATGCAAACTTGGCTATACAGCCTATTCATATTATTATTATGTATACAGTGGTGGGTGGCCGGCATAGCCGCCCGTGGGACGCGCGCGGGACGCCTGGCCTGTATACTTAGAGCAACGCCGGCCTTCCGTACCGGAAGGGAGTACGCATAGCGATTTTACTGTAGGCAAATTTTTCTGTCATTTTTTGGGGGGGGAAATGTGCACACAAGTGCAGTTCCGCATCCTTACATACAAAACAAATCACTGTAAAGACGATACTACAGTAACAATTTAGTGTACGGATGAGTCATGTCATAACTCACACATTGTCTTGTTTTACCATAGCAACCATAGAATTACGTTGCCATAACACGTATCAAGCGACTTCTTGCCGAAAGTCGGATTTATCGCGCGACCGATCTGTTTTTTGTACTGGCGGGCGGATTAGATGTTGCTGAACAAATTCGTCAACAAATAAGAATTAAATCTGGGAATTTCGTATTTAACTGTATTAATAGCTATAATACGATATGAATTTACTTATAAATGTGAAATTAACACTATCTTTTTGTAAACTTGATGTACCAGACCTCTTTTTACAGCAAAAAACCGAGTAATTAGGCATTTTTGATACTACGGCTGTTCACTTGCGTGACTAGACTCGGTCTACGAAGAGATCCGACCGCAACTGGTTTTTATAAACGCATATGCCCATTGGGCATATACAATTGACAGAGGGGTAATGTGTCGTATGGCTACTCCCTTCCGGTACGGAAGGCCCGCGTTGCTTTAAGCCTGTATATTACAAGTTTAATTAAGTTCAAATGCGTTTCGATTCATTCGCTTTTTCTTCTTTTTGATGAAGTGAATACTCTGAACGTAACTTTGGATGAGTCATTCTGTTGCCAATCTGTGGATAATTCCGTAAAATTGGGAGAATTTGTAACCTTTCAGCTATATCATAGACTAGCTTTTCGCCGCGGCTCTGCCCACGTTAAGTTTTTCCCGTGGGAATGAGACATACCCATTTTTCCCACGGTAAGAGGTAGACTATGATGAATGTAGCTTTATAGATAATTTTCATGCAGATGTTTCTGGTGGTGGAGAATTTTTGAAATCATCACAATAGTTTTTGAGTTACTGTTTATTTATTACAAACATACACACACACAAATACAAATAATTCCTCTTTATAATATTAGTATGATGAGGACATTTGAATTACTGTTATTTTTAAATTAGTAGCTTCATGGCGTGTTTACTAAATGTACCTTGTGGAGACGCCAGTGACGTCACGAGCTTGTCTATCTTCGGGTATAGTTAGGAGGAACAACTTACAAAGTGTCTACTACTAAATATACCTCTGCAAGACACGCCGACTCGACCTACATCGGGTATAGATAGTAGCACCATTTAAAAATAAATCGTAACTAAACATACCCTGCTTAGATTACAAGAGCCTGCTTGGCTTTGATCGGGTATAGTTAGGACTGCACTTTTTTTATTGGTAGCTACTATCTATACCCGAACATAATTTGTAGCATCCGTTACTCTAATCGTCTCTGTCGCGCACCGGCTTCGCATGCTATTTTTTTCCTTCTTTATTTGTTTGTTTCCTTTGAATAAGAAAATTATAATAAATATGTAGGGAAAGTCACATACGGCCATCTGACCCTTGACTAGGCAGATCCTGTACTATGCTGGTGTCAGACAACTGATATACATACATATATAATTATATAGCATCCAGACACAAGGCAAACACAAGTGCTCATCACACGAATGTTTGCCCTGGCAGGGATTCGAACCCGCGACCCTGTGCTTCGAAGGCAGACGCACTACCAACTAGGCTACGGGGCCGTCCATCACATCATATATCATATCACTAACCATATATACTTAGTGTTTAAGTAACAATTAACAATTAATTACTAAACATACCCCTTTATGGTATTGTAAGTCGGGTGCACTTAGTAGGTCAAATATTTTATCATGCTATTTATTCTCGATAAAAATCCTATAGGGAGGTACATTTTGTAGACATTCAATGCTGGCATTCAAAATACTACTCACTCCTAAGCATACCCGATTATGAAATCACAACTCGGGTATACTTAGTAGTTAAAATATTTTGGAAGCGCTGCTGTACTAAGTAGTATACCCGACCAAAACTCAACATGGAATCTCCACAAGGTACATTTGTAAACACTTGGAGCGCACTATTCACTCCTAAGTATACCCGATCATGACACCCCAACTCGGGTATATTTAGTAGTGTGAATATTTTGAAAGCGCCATGCTAAATATACCCGACCAAAACCCCATGGGGAGTCTCCACAAGGTACATTTAGTAAACACGCAGCTTCATGTGGGTATAGTAACATGTATAATATTATATAACACGAACCAAGTCAGTTGGGCGGGCATGATGATTAATGAAACTACAAACATGGGGTAGCTTGATTAACGATTTCGAGCCGAAATCATTTTTATTGATTAAAGTAAAATTAGAGAATAATGGTGTAACATAAATACTTATACAATACTTCACTTTGTACTTTAGTTTACTTTGTATTACTTATACTTTTATGTAACATAAAAATTAACAATCTAAAATTTTTTTGGGAAATTTTAGTTTTGACATTGGCATGGACGATAGCAGGCATTTCAAACTTCAAACAAATTATTTGTTTGCAGTGTGACCAGATTTAGCAGAATTCTGCAATTTTAGCAGAATTAGATCCTATAATTTATGTTCTAGCATTCTAGCAGATTGTGTCGTCGCAGAGATCTGAAAATTATCAGAATTTAGGAAATCATGTGCAGAAAATTTACAGGATCATACTTTTAGGAATTCCAAATATTTTTATGCTAGGTTTCAGTAGTGTTAGATAGAAGTATCTAAAGAAATTATGCTTTTTCTTGTACAATTTACTACTGTGCTGGTAAAACTTCAGCACTCAGCAGTTCAGCACTATTTAAGAGGAATTCGTTGCAAATGTATATTTTTATTGATTTTTATTCGAATTGTATCTAAAGTTCGTTTTTAAGTAGGTAAGTAGTTGTTTTCGGTCAGTTGTAGCCATAGATATAGTATAGTAGTTATAGATTCGCCACCGTGCGACCGGGCGTAAGAGAAAGACATACATTGAGTCTATCTATGAAGTGTGCCTATAACCCGACAATAAATTAACTAGTATACTATATGATATGAAGTGTGCCTATAACCCGACAATGAAAAAATGCTCGGTCGGTGATAGAGACAAAACATGATGCATCTTTTCTATTTCCTCTTTTAGGAATCGCAATAAGACTATCTTTTTCTGTCAAAGTGTGTCAGGCCCTTGGTTGTAGCACTTGTACCTAGCGGATGTATAACCTGTAAAAATAAAAATAAAGTAGGTACCTATAGCAAAATTGTCGTAAAAAAATATATGAAAACAGATTTTAGCAGAATTTGGAAGAGCAACTAGCAGAATTTTCATTTCAAATCTGGTCACACTGCAATTTTGTCATGTTGTGGGTTTTTCTTTGGTGCCTGATGATTTATCCGGTAAAAAATCTAATTTAGGCCGAATTTATCGTCATTCATGTTGGACTTCTTCCAAAACAAGTGTGTTTATTTTGCCCGGCTTAATATCAGTGCATTTATTCGTTTTCTTTGTTCGTAAACCGTGCGGTAAAATTATACCATCTTTGTAAGAGCGCAGCGTAGTAATGAGTTTTCGGTAATAAGTGTTTAATTACGCCAAGATGAGCATTGCAGAGCCTGAGAGCAGTTCTAATATGGAACTGGACGACAGTGGATGCGTCCAAGACGGTATGTGAATGTGACTGATCCTGTTGTATTTTTTAGATGACTTTGTGGGTACTTATCACCTATACATTGTTGAATTTATCATAATTCATACTATCATTCGAAATTAGTGGCTATAATTTCCATTAGCATCCCAGGCATTGGCGGTTCATGATTTTATGGCTAAGAGGTCTATATTTAAGAGGCATTTATGCAAAGTTTCAAGTCTAGGAGACTCACCAAAATGAATTCCCCGCCCGATAGTCCGCCCACACACCGCATCCCGCAGGCGCCGCGGGACTCTGACTGGGGTGTTCTTTTATTTATGTTTTACTATGCTTTCATGAGTCGGAGCGCATTGGAGGGCGTTAGAGGAGGCCTATGCCAAAAGGCAATCCAAAATTCTTTAATCATATCACAACACCCTAAAAGCAACAGGAGTTCAGGATAAACAGGCCCATCATCATCATGCTTTCATGATATTATAAAATTGTTGAAATCATTTGATAAGAAGCCAATATATAGCTAAAACAATTTACCAATTGGGGGATAACTGCATCGTCAATTGAGGAGTTATTTCCTCATATCATCATCCAATCTTAGCAAAATTTTTATGGGACCACCCTACAAGTAAACCCACCTGGTTAATTAAAAAAAGAATTTTGAAAATCAGTTCACAATTTGGCCGAGCTATCTTATAACAAACACACAAAAAAACATGCGTCGAATTGAGAACCTCTTCTTTTTTTGAAGTTGGTTAAAAATACAGTGGAATATGCAAAAAAATTATAAAATAGCAAAATAGATTGCTAATAAGAATATGGTTAGTGCTATAATAATATTGTTTTATTCCTGAAACACGAGCTTTCAAAATGCAAGGTTAGTTTTTTACTACATACTTTTTTTGCTTGAAATCAAATATGTATAAGATCAATATATTTTTCATTTTGAGACATTTTGAAGTAAAAATGTATAACGAAATACAATTTTCTAAAGTGCCTTTTCCTTCTTTGCAATTGCCTTATCATAAAATACTTTTACTTAAAATACACAAACATCAGATTCTACTAATATGAAGATCTTTTGCACCAGAACTTGGGTAATTTTCTTGCTAAGCTTGAGTGTTCTCCTTTCTTTGGCAAATAAAAAATTATCATTATTAGTTTACTATCAAAAAAAAGAAGAAAAATTGTTACTGTTTGGAAATATTCGTTTTAAAAAGAAACGAATCTTAAAAAGCGGCGCTGATCATGCTCTCTCACTTACACACTATCACTGTGCCACTATTGCTGTTGTCACCTATCACTTCAAAGCACCCAGACCAGGGGGGTTTCACTCGTAAGAATAGGTATGACGGGCGAAATATCGCCCCGGCCGATGAAAGGCAGGGCTAGCTACATCAGTACGCGAACAGTCGCCGGGCGCGCGTGACGCGTCGTTATTACGCGCCGCTCCGCTCGCTCAAATTACGAAAATGACTTCACAACAATACGACAAATGCTGTTGTGTTTATGGATGCAAAAATAAAAGGAAAAGGACTGGATCGGATGTGTCTTTTTTTAGATATCTTTTCTTGTCCTCATAATTTTCTCTTACACACCTACAGTAACATTATGACGTATTTTCATAAACTAAAGTACTTACCTACCTACCGACGAGTAAATATAGTTTGCAAACATTATAATACGAGTAATACTATTACTTAGTAAATAGTAGTAGCATTGGTTTAATTGAACCATCATTTGTTTGAGTAAAACGTAGGTACCTTAAAGGTTAATAAATCAGATGTTTTATTTTCTCAAAGACGACAGCCCTAAAGGTGTTAGTAGAGTGGCACAAGAGTTGGCGCAACGCGAGAGAAAGAGATGCAGCAACTTCGTCTTTTCGCCTAGCGCCGTGCGATCTGAATTGCACTTTATTGTAACGGAGATAGGGTTGCAATTTATTTGAATTAGGTATGTCGCCTAGTGGAGCTTCTGTAGGGACTACTATTTGGTATTCTGTGCCCAGACTCCATTTTCAATTAGTTTCTTTATTGGTGCAGCTTATACAATATTTCATGGTCCAAGAAAACAAGGACTCACAACTAGACCACGTGACTGACACGAGCCTACGTCATTTCTACGTTATTTTGCCTATTCATCCTTGTCGAATGTGTGTAATAGACAAGGATGAACAGCACAAAATGACGTAGGCTTGTGTCAGTCACGTGGTCGGAGTGTAAGACCTTGTTTTATTGGACCGTGACAATATTTACTTGCAGTTAGTACGCCAACAAAATGTGACGATCTAGGAGAACCTTACCGTAAGCTGGAGCTTCTGGAACTGCCGGATGAGCTGCTCTTCTACATCCTGAAGTTCTGCACTCCACACTCGCTCAAGGCTCTTGGCTTGTAAGTACAATATTAATAAAATAATACTAGTAAAACCATTCCACCACTAATCAGAATCTCAAAAACTCCTTTTTTAATAATTTTTCTATACTAATATTATAAAGAGAAAAGATGATTGTTTGTTTGCATTAGGCTCTGAAACTACTGAACTGATTTCAAAAATTCTTTTACTGTTGGGAAGCTACACTATCCCCAGGTTATTAAATTTCTTCTTATATGGCGCTTCCATAGTGATTTCACCAATGTCGAGTGTTTATAGACTCTGCCGTTGTCAAAACGCGTGTTCTGTATGGAGCATCCGAGGTGTGCCCAAAGTGTAAAAAAATACCAAAAATATTCCTAATAATTTAATAGGCTTTGAAGGTACTGAACCGATTTTTATGAAACTTAGCGCATAGATAGAATAGACCTTGGAAAAAACATAGGCTACCTTTTACCGTGGGAAAATTCCTCATTCCCACGGGAAAAAAAGCTAGTATCTCAGACACTTTTCATGCAGATGAACATCTTCCCTCTACCAACCTGCATATTTAATAATTTTCTATATTCCTATAGTACATGTGCCCGTTTCGGCGCGATGGTTCTGGAGCGTTCGTTGTGGACACACGTCGATGCTCGCGACGTCTGTACTAGTAAGCAATTACAAATACATTTTTATGGCACCGTAGCCCAGTTGGTAGTACGTCTGCCTTCGAAACACAGGGTCGCAGGTCCGAATCCCGCCCAGGGCAAACATTCGTGTGACGAGCACTTGTGTTTGCCTTCTTGCCCACACCTGCTAGCGGGAAAGCGTTCCAATTTAATATAGTACAGTAGGCAGCACATGCGGCTGGACATTATGACCTTGACAGCGCCCGTATTCCGTAGCGGTAGGGGTGAATTTCGTAGTACGAGTGTCCAGCCGCATGTGCTGACTTCTGTACAATTTATCAAAAAGTAACAGTAACAAACAATTATTAAAAAGTATAAATTAACAATTATCAAATAAACCGGCCCGAATCGTGCCCGACGGGAATGTCCCCATCACACTGGCGGCGTTTCCACGCTGTATCGCCAGTGAGATGTGCTGTCGCAAGAACGATTCGGCACGGGGGTCACGGGTAGCTTTCCGAAGACGCTGCCCTAGCTCCCTCACAAAACTTCTGACCTCTGCACTCCATAGTTAGAGGCAAAGCCCCTCAGGCGACGTCTCCTTGTAACGAGGCGCTTTGCAGCCATTTTCCTTCAGTTCTTCCCTCGACTTCTGGTTGACGGCAGTGTTTCTTAATTATTTCTTAATAAAATTCTTTAATTGTGCATAGGTAGTTAGTCGAGTTTTCACTTGATTTGTTTGTGTATAAAATGTAAATATAAACCAGTTCAGACCAATCAGTTCAGCGCATGGTCCAAGAAAACAAGGTCTTGCAATTAGACCACGTGACTGACACAAGCCTACGTCATTTTGCGCTGTTTATCCTTGTCTATTACATTACACGCATTCGACAAGGATGAATAGGCAAAATGACGTAGGATCGTGTCAGTCACGCGGTCTAATTGCAAGACCTTGTTTTTTTGGACCATGGTTCAGCATTCTCATTTTACTGCTAGTGTGTAAACTTTAACCTTCAGTCGCTTAGTAGGCGCGACATCCTTTATAATTTCCGTTTCAACGCGCTGTCCCGTGGCTATCTCCCCGCCTCTAGACGCATTGGTATATAACTATTCTTTGGTAGAGCCTTCCGCTCCCCCGCAAGTTTGGTGAAGCCTAATTGGTCGTACTATTTCTACACGAGCGTAGATCAGTAAAAAAAAGAATAAGGTACGGGCGCCAAAGAAGGCCCACTTAAATTTTTAGATATTTTGTTTCCCAAATAAATATACAAGGACAAATCCTTGTAAAATCTTGCAGTTAAGTAAAGTAAAGAAAAAACATAATGGAAATTATAATATATTTATTTGGGAAACAAAATATCTAAAAATTTAAGTGGGCCTTTTTTGGCGCCCGTACCTTATAGTATTTAATTAATACACTTAGTGTGAGGCCACACGAGCGTAATTTTTTCTGCCGTGAGCGGCAGAAATTCTGTCGCGTAAATTCTGCCGGCAGAAATTCTGTCGGGACCGCCACACGAGCAGAATTTTTTCTGTTGCTTTTTATCGTTTGTAGGGGGTGATTGTATAGTAAACAATATCGATATCGATCCGCGGCAATTTTGCACTATGTATGCTTTAAAAAATATTTAGCCACGATGTTGCCTCGGCGTAAAATAGGCTGCCGCATGCAACAAATGTCGCAAATAACAAAAATAATAATATTTATAGATTACATTACATTTAACTTGCGAAACGTTTTGCCCCGTCGTTCTGCCCTGGCTTTTGCTAAAATATTTGTTTATTAATTATGTAGCATGCGACAATTGTTGCATGTTGTTGCCCCGACATAAATGAGGCTGAAAATCTTATTTGTTTTGGAAAAGAGCGTGTTGTGCTCCCAAAATTGATAACTGGGGTCCGCAGTGGACTCCGATGACGAATCTGACATCAGAAC